>ARYC01002142.1:0-44589 GCA_000711775.1 Oxytricha trifallax
AATAGTTATTAGAGCTTTATAATAGAAATTTAAATTTGAATTTAAACATGGAGTCCAACTTAAATCGTAAGGCAGTTTCTCTTGGAACAGGTCAATCATTACTCAACTTTGGCTCCTCCAAGAAACCAGAAGTAATTTATATTGAAAAGGAGGTTGAGCTAAGAGCTCTAGAGTTTGAAGCTGAGGTCTTTAAAATATAAGTTTAAAACAAGAGGTAGAGTGCAGAGATAGGAGTTTAAATATAAGTTGAATTGGTTGAGGAAGATAAGGAACAGCAACCAATTGAAAAAATTCAAACATTTTAATGTGAAGACTGCTAAAATTTCTTCTCAACTGAGTCGAGCTTGAAGAGGCACATTAAAGAAGTACATTCTGGCGAAGCCAAGATCTATTTTAAACATGACAAAGTGGATGGAAGGTACCAATGCACAACATGCATGAAGTCTTATCTCACTCAGCCAAAGTAAAGAGGCATATGCAAAAGCACCACTTAAGTGAATTCCTAATTAAAGATGAAGAAACTTAAAAGCTTATACCTGCTAAAAAGAAAAAATAATTCTCTTGAGTCATAAAGAGAACAGGAGGAAAGGCTCAAGAGGCAGAAGCGTTTTGAATCAATGAATCAGCCAGCAAATGGTCTCTTATAGCATGTCTTTAAGAGAGAGCTATGTATATACCTGCATTGAATGCAATTGATATTGAAAGATGTATTGAAAATTACTTGCATTTTGACTTACCAAACAAGGCTAAGCTGATAGTGGTTGATGAGTATGCTTACAAAGTATATCCTTTCAAGTATCTCATTAAAAATGAGCAGTATCAAAATGAATTTGCAAATGAATACATAATACTGAGGGAGGCTTAGAAAAAATAGTTTAAGAACTTGCTAAGACTTGATGGAGTTATTTTTGGGCATGGCTTTGTTGCATTAAGACTGAAAAAGTTTGAAATGACTTTAAGAGAGTATCTCTATCATAATAGAAACCAAGATGATTTAAATGAGATACTGTCAGAAATGATTAAGGGTGTTTAAGAGCTCCATGAACTTGGGTATGTACATAGAGATTTGAAGCCTGAAATGTTATGTTAAATCTCTGTCCTTTTGAAATTGTAGTCATTGATTTCAATAGAGCAATAAGATAAGAAATTGTGACTTTGGCTAAGGTGCTTGGCACTCCAAGATACTTTCCAATCAGGGAGAAGTGGACTAATGGCTCTGTTTAATGGGATGTATGGGCAGTTGCTGCCATAATCTTAGAGTGCGATATGGAAAATATGTCTTACTTTGGAACAAAGCACGAAAAATAATCAATAATTTTGGCTTCTAAACATATACAACAGGAAGATGTCTGCAATGAAATTAAGAAGCTTGTAGAGATGATATTCGTGAGAGCTCCAGCTTATCCAAGATAATCGCTAGAAGACATACATGAAGCACTCAAGAGAGCTAGATTCAAGAGGTAACAAAGATAAGCAGATAAAATTCGTTTGAATTAAATACAATGATACTCATTAAATATTCATTAAATTCACAAAAAACCTGCGTTTTCTCTACTTACCTCAATAAGACCCCAACAATACCCTACAAATCAAAGCACTTATAAACCTAACTAAGGGGTTTTGGGGTTTTGAGTGTCTTTAAGACACAACAGCCAGAACCAGCTTGCGGGGTCGAGTTGGCTCGCAAAATTCTAATATTTCATCAATGGCTTGTCATTCTAGGATCCTAAATAATTGAAATTAATAATTATAACCATTAAAAATTACCTTATGTTTCTTTCCTGTTCACATTTAAGAGGATCCCTGAAAATTCAATTCTTTTCTAAAACTTTTATTAAATAATAAATAAAACAAAACTTACGTATTTTTAGTTTAAAAATAATTTTATTTACAATCTTATTTGTTGAATTATTGCTTTTAGAGAAAAATATTATATCATCCATAATTTAAAATCTTAGATTGAACTAGTTTAATTAACTTTATTTTGAGAGAGGAAAAGTTTTGAATATTCAAAAGTTATTTTGCAAAACTTATTATATACACTATTTTATATAAATATAATTAATAATAGTAACTTTAGACATGAACATAATCCACACTCAAACTGATGAAATTAATAATTAATTAACAGATAGTCAATTTCTAAGCTTTGCTGATCTATGCTTAAGATCAATAGATGAAAAGGGCCAATTAAAAATAGTTAAATTTATTGGCAATAAAGTTTAACACTAACACGATAATTAGATTCAGTCTACAATTTGCACTAATGACTCAATAGATCATTTAATTGATCCAATTTAAAACATTCAAAAAATAATATTCAAAGATATTGGGAAGCGTTCAAACTAGCCTTCAAAAGATTATAGATAAAATACTCAAATTTCTAATGAGACAAAAATTGATATTTAAGTATTGAATTAATCATAAACTATTTAATAGCAAGAACCTAAATTGAGCCAGAGTGGAAATAAGGAATATTGTGTCTCCGAGCTTAAGCAGCTTGATTTTTAGGAATTAGAATTAAAATGTAACAAAAATCCAAAAGTAGAAAAATAAACTTATTTGACAATGTGCCAAAACTTAAATACAAATATGGCTTCTCAAACTCCCAAGTTGATTAACTCAGATGAAACTTTAAAAGTGTTAGTGAGTTTAAATTATGGTTTACTAGTTTTAAAAAGAGTCACAGTCCAATAATTGGGTGGGAAAAAAATAGGCCGAATATAAAAGTCGCTAGACTATTAAAAGAGGAGGTTTACAAAATATTATTAATTTTGATAGTGTTCAGGAGTCATACAAAATATGTGATAATAAATGGTTTAATTAATAAAAAAAATAATCTGTTGGAGATGAAAAATAACCAGTAACTAGATGCAAAGATAAAGATTGCCATAAACAGAAAAAGCAACTGAAAAACAAATTGAATATAATAAAATTAGAACTATAATTTAAAACTAACTTTAAGAATGAAAAAGAATTTTCATTTGAGAAGTTTTATGCTAATTTAGAAAAAGTATTCACTGAAAAATTAGAGACTCTTAAAGTGGAAAATATTGCTCTAAGAAAAGAGCTTGATGGAAAAGTTCAAACTTTATTACTGAATGATATTGTATGCAAAAAGAGAATAAGAAAGCAATTAAAAAAAGCAGAAAAGTACGAAACTGTAAACTCAAAGAAAAAGTAGATTCTTCATCCTTATGATTTACTAATGCATAAGATATGAAAATCAAGAAGAAAAAATGGGGGTGGCTAAGGTATAACAATAAATAATAATAGTATTAAGGATGCGTTAAAGATAAGAGGCTGTGGGACTCATTATGCAAGAGGAACAAAAAGAATGAATTAGGCAACAGATTTGATGGGATTCTTAGTGACAGCCCTTGGGATGAGACTGCTTTAGAATTAGGTTACTCAGTTATGAAAGATAAAGAAATATTTGAATCAATTCCACTAAAGAAATTGCAAAAGAATGGATTTTTATTTATATGGGTAACTAACAAGAAATTTGAGGTCACACTAGAATATTTAAAATAAAACAATTACAAAAGAGTCGAATTAATTGTTTGGATTAAGCTTAGTGAGGATTTATCACTCTATCAAGGAATTGGCTACTTTCTATAGCATAATTGTGAGTTTTGTATTGTTGCAAAATCTAATGAAAGATTCGAGAAGCTCAAAGAAAGGACTCTAACTCACAATCTACCGAATGTTATAATTGAAAAAGTAAGAAAAGGCAGTCAAAAGCCAGATCAACTTTATGACATAATGGAAAAAATGCTCCCAAAAAGTAGATTTTTAGAAATTTCTCAAGACCACACAATAGCAGGGATAAATTTACTTCGGTAGGTAATGAATCAATAACATATTTAAACACAGAGATAGTTGAAAACAAATGAAGCAGTCCAATTTTTACTAACTACATTTTTCCCTCTTATTTAATAATTTAAATTTTCAATTGATATATTCTCTACAATAAATATTGTATTTCTCATTATAAATTACTTAAAAATCATATCTATTTTCACTTACGGGGTTTTAATTTATATGAATTCACTCTCCCTTCTTTTGTACATTTTTAACCCAACTTATTTTCATTTCTCTTTGTTGAAGTTGTAATAAAGTCTACAGTATTTATTAGCTGGACATGAATTAAATTGTATATCGATAGTTTCTTGTAGTGATCTTTCAATATACTCCAATAGAATTCAATTCATTAAACTGTGTGCTTTAAGGTACGTTTAACACAGGTATTATTCTTAGTTATTTATAACTTTTCTTAGTTTCTTTTATCTTTGAAATTAGAGATTTTTATCAAATAGTAAGATCTCCTCTTCATGATACTTCTCTCTCAAGAGATGTAAGTATTAAGCGTACTATTTTGTTATATTTTGTTATAATAAAGCAAGGATGAATAATTTAACTTTATATACCAGCATCCCTGCTGATTCATACTAGAATTGCACTAGTAAAAACCATAAATTATTAGCCATACACTTCTATATTTCTATGTCTCTTAAATCAAAATTTCTAATAAAGGTTTTCAAAGTAAACACAGCATCGTTAGCATGAATTAACTTAATATTATTATTCTATTAGGATGACTGACGTTAATCATAAATATAGTTTAAATTGTTCCTATGGAATGGCTGATTAAAATAAATTACTCTATTGATACGATTGAGAGCTTTGTGTGATATGCCATTTCATTTTTAAATGTTTGCTATAGATTAAGCAGATATCTTAAACTATGGGACTGAGGATGTTACACAATAGCTCTTTGATCAAGAGAGAAGTGAGCCCAGATTCTCAGAGTTTTTTTATTAATGAGATATTCAATATATTGAGATAGAAATTTAGTCCTTCTCTTAGACTTACAATTCAATTATTATTGCTTTATTTACAGAGCTAGGAGGATGTTTTAGCGAAAAGTTGAGGGACTACTCTTAATAATACTCCAATTGACTTTTAGTTTAGTGCTTACTTGATTTAATGACATTAGATATCACAGCCTTAGCACAATTTAAACACTAAATCTAAATTAATCTTTATCATAAATTGCACCAAAAGCATATGATTTGTGTCTTGCATTTAATTTACAACCAGATTTGTGTTTTTTTTGATTTTTTTAAGCAATGTTCTGCAAAACATAATATTTTCTTCTATTATCAATTAAACATTTTTATAGGCTTTCAGTTAGTAGCTGCTGCTCTATTTGCATTTTCTTCATTGGCATCACCACTGCCACCATCATCTTAATCATCATCACCATTATTATCATCATCATCACTAAAATTAAGTTCAACATCAACATCATATCTCCTGCTCTTCCTGCAACTACCCACCTTTGCTTTTTTCTCACCTAAATCAACCAGCCGCTTTGTTAAAACAATCATTCAAATATAATAGTATAACAATTATTTAGACCTAGTTACTCCTGTTAAAGTTGTTCACGGGAATATCACATTATCGTGATCATTATTACTTTTTGGGAAACGTTTATTAATTAACTTTTCCCCCCCAGACATTCATAGAAATTAAATTCCTTACTATGAATTTATTTCTCATATATCTGCTCGATGATTCAACTAACCTAGAATAGATGTCATATCTGGGTTTCTCATCTATCACAAGTAATTCCTTTAACATTGAGATATTTTTATCTACAACTCTACATTGAAGTGAATCACTTACTACATTCTTTAATGATTTATCTCATAATTGTGAGAGTGATATGATATATCTTTATTAGAGGAACCGACAATGTATAGTTGCTTTGATGATTTGATTTAGTGAAACACTTAGTACTGATTGTTACTCTTCATTTTATTGCTCTTTTGAGCTAAATCATTATTTTTTGCATTTTTTCTAAATAAAAATTTGATTTAATTTGACTTTTATTTTATCTATACATATGCCAAGAGCCTCTTATTATTATTGAAAAAACAGCAAAAATTGCTTAAACTTAGAAGCAATAAAATTTCATAGTAATTTCTGTTATGTATAAGAAATAATGAATCTTTTAGATTGAATTTTCTTATATCTAATTATAAAATAAAATTCACAAAATAGCTTTTTTAAGAACTTGTTTATCTGGAATTTGTAAATTTTTTAAAAGGACCTGATTTTAAAACTATTAATGTGTTTGGTTTATTTCTAAATATTTTTCAAGTAATATCCATCTATAATTGCTTTCTTTTATCTAAATTCAGTTTAAATCTTCTTCAAATTGTTAAATTCTTTGCAAACAATAAAATGAAGCAAATAATTACAATTTAAAGGTAGTTCAATAAATTCACACAGAATCGCTTATTTATTTGCTATCTTTTTCATTGATAAAATAGGATTATCATAAGTCACCAATCATTTCTACCTTAAATCCTTGTATTTCGTATTGATATATTTTGTTCGAAGTTTCTCTTGTTGCTATATCAATTTACAGGCTAGATGCTTTAAAGTAATATAGAGAAGAAACTCTTTAAAAAATTAAGCAAGGAGTTAAAGATTTTAATTAAGAAGGCACGTATCTTTACAGGGCTGGCCTTATATAAGATGCCCGTATTTTATAGGAAAATTTTAAAGAATAAGATCCAGAAGTCTTAAATTTAAACTTGAAATTCATTTATAGGAAGAGGAACAAAGAAGGAATCAATGAGTAATGCAATGAAAAGAGTTGAAGCTCAAGAAATGATATAAAGTTTCAGAATCAAGGAAGATCTCTATCGATACCTTACTTAGCATGATAAATATATATCGTATACACAAACGAATTTTCTAGTTAATTTTTTTCTTACTACTTTGGAAGGTACTGAAATTTCTTTAATAAAAGCTATACTCTGTGATGAGAAGAAAGCTTTTAAAAATTAAGAGATTAAGTTGATAGAAATACCCAACTACCCAGAGATATATATTACTAATCTCTATGGGATACTATGAAAGATGAAGAGTTGATAATTTACCTTCCCACAAAGAAATAGCTCTCTAACAAACTTCCAGAAAAAAGTTTTTTCTTTGGTGTTCTTGGTACTTTGAGAGAAAGTTATCTCAGAGAAATTATAAAGTCAATATAGTCATTTAAGATAAGGAAATTATTAATAATGAAGATTTAATTACTGATTTCTCTGTTCTTTTACTAAGATTAGGCCATTAAGACTCCATTTTTAGTGTTTCCATCATCACATTCAAATTTGCTGATTCTTGTTCAAAAAGTCAAAAATATTCGCGTTTGGTTCTCTATATTTTCAGCATCAGTAAGCACCACTTTAAAGTTCAGGTTGTTGAAACCTCAGGTTCAGCTATGTTTTTTTCATGCTACATCGAAGATACTGTTGAAGCTGAATACTCCATTTTATTCACTGGAAATTTAATAAATCAGAGATGTTTGATAAATTAAATTAAACTCGGTCTTAATTAATAAATATCAGTTTAAAATTAATTAAGACATCTCTATTTAAAATTCTATATAAACTAAACCTATTAGTGCAAAATTTAATCCTTAATCATTAAAACTTAAAAAGTTTTAAATTGTTTAATTTAATTTATCAAACATCTCTGATTTATTAAATTTCCAGTGAATAAAATGGAGTATTCAGCTTCAACAGTATCTTCGATGTAGCATGAAAAAAACATAGCTGAACCTGAGGTTTCAACAACCTGAACTTTAAAGTGGTGCTTACTGATGCTGAAAATATAGAGAACCAAACGCGAATGTTTTTGACTTTTTGAACAAGAATCAGCAAATTTGAATGTGATGATGGAAACACTAAAAATGGAGTCTTAAAGGCCTAATCTTAGTAAAAGAACAAAGAAATCAGTAATTAAATCTTCATTATTAATAATTTCCTTTTCTTAAATGACTATATTGACTTTAGAAGAAGCTCATAAGAAACTCTATTCCATTTCTCCAGAAGATTAAAAGAAGCAAGGCATACTAATAAGCGAAAGTTGGCTTGCTGAGCTTAAGAAGCATTCTTATCTCTCTAGTAAGCTTTGATTCATAACTTTGTACGGAAACCTAGAACTGGTATATTTATAATGAAAGATAATGCAAAAGTTCATAGAGAGGGAAAGTCACAAACCATTCATTAAGTTTACAAGAAACTTTATAATGAAGTTTAAAAGCCTGATGAAATGAGCATAGATGATGGTGTTGGTACAAAGAGAAGAAACATGGGTCCTAGTTAAGCACTAGAGGATAAAAGAAAAAGAAGCCTAATCTTTTAAGAGTTCATCTGATATGTGAACTAATTCCATTCATCATTTCTAATCTTTAATCATTCTTTTGCAACTTCTCTGTATTAAGTCTACTTTATCAATTGGTAGATCATGCATTAGGTGACACTGCAAGAGTTTCTTGTAGTGAGTCTTATTCTAACTCCAGTAGAATTCAATTCCATTAAATTATGGACTGTAAGGAACGTTATATACAGGAGTTATGATTAACTCAACAAACAGGATGATTTCTTACTAATTGTACTTCTCTTAGCTTATGTAAGAACTCTATAAACTGAGGATAAATAACATAAATTTAAAAGCCTGAATTTTCACTAATACCAGCTAAAATTTCGTGAATGACAATCTTTACTTTTTAGTCATAGACTTCTATGTTATCATACTTTTTGTACTTAGGCTTATTAATAAAGGTGTTGAACGGAAATGCTGTTTCATCAGCGTGCATGAATTTGATGTTATTATCAATAGCCCTCTGCATTTAATCATAAATATAGTTTAAATTATTACTATAAAATGGCACGTAAAGTCAATCACTCTCTTCACTCTGTTGACGGTCTTGAAAGTAATGTTATTCCTTCTATAAATATTAGCAAAAGTCTATGGAGATATGCGCATGTCAGAAAAATTGCGATGAAACATCCCAGCTAGTTTACAATAGGAAAGTTTGTTCAATATATAGAAGTCTTAGGGTCACAGAGGTAATCAATTTGCTGCTAAGAGAATTTTTATCTTCAACAGGATGTTTTCAAGAACCAGAATTGAAATGCTGAATATCCAGCAAGTAGTGATACCTAACAGTCGAAGCACTCTTGCATAAGAGCTTTGATATTGCTGTATAATTTAGCACAGGTTTGCCATATTCTATATTAATCCTAGTACCATACCTCAGCTTAAGCAATATGTCTGAATATTTATCATCATAAATAGACCCTAAAAATCGCTAAAATCTATTCTCATTTTGCATACTAGCCTAATTTCTCTACTAACCCAAATAAGACCCCAACTATACCCTACTAATCAAACCACTAAAACATCTAATAAAGGTGTATTGGGTGTTTTGAATGAAGAATAGAATCGTATAGGATAAGATATGATATGTAGTTTATAAGAGATTTAGAAAGTGATTTTTTAATACGGTAGCAAAATGAGCTAAATAGATCTTTCCCTATTCAATTTATTTGAAAATATATCTGTAATTCTTTGATTGCATCTAAATTGAATAAATGTATTTACTTAAAACTTGTATAAAAGAGATTGGTTATGTCAATTATCAATTTAGCAATAAATATATTCTTACTGTACTCTTTCAAGATTAGCAATAACTCTAAGAGAGGTTTACTTCGTAAATTTAATGGTAAAAAAGCTACAAATATACGAAGGACTCTATGAGCTATTCTTTAATAAGTAAAATATTGCAGTATATAAGTGGGTTGAGGCTTTAAATAGTACAATTATATAAAATAATAAATCACTATTAAGTAACATGGTAAAAAATTAGTATTTTGATTAGGTTTTAAAATTAAACATGGTAATTATAGTAGAAAATATAGACCTCTTGAAGATACTTCTATAATATTATCAAAAATAGTTTATATTATAAGAATTCAATATTTATTTTTATTAGAAATTGATTCATCCCTTTTAAATATGACAAGCTTTAAAGCCCTAAAAATTAATAATATATCTTCATTTGAGGCTTTTCTCCAAGAATAAAAATTAAAATCATAATCAATACTGTCAATAATACTTCTGCTACCTCTACTTCACCAATAATAACAACTATAACTTTAACAACAGAAACATTAAAACCCATAAACTTCCTTCTTGTTCCACTAGAATATAGTAGTTTGCCACTATTTTGCTGGAATTGTAGACAAAGCTTGGAGTAATTATTCTGATAAGATTCTACTCGAACAATATTAATGAAAGCAGATAAATAGAATCATTGCTAACAATTTAATTAAGGAAAAAATAAATCACTTAAACAAGGACGAGATTTATTATATAATTAAGAAAAATAAAGTAACCCTAAATAAAATAATATAAATTTAAAATTATGCTTATATTTTCCTTAAGATTGGAAAGAACCATTTATTAATCTTTCAAATGGCTTAGAAAGCTCATATATTAATTAGAAAAAGTTTCTTAATTCAGAGAAATTATTAGCAAATAAAATATATGAAGATCGAAAGAGAGCAAATTAAATAAAGAGTTGTTCAAGTTTTAAGTTTTTTACTTAAAATCAATAAGTGTGTTAGAGTTTATTAAAGCTAATTATCTCTTAATTACATGCTTCTGAAAAGATGAGAAATATTAATATAGGTTGGTAAATCTAAATGACTCAACAAGAATATAACCAATTGCATATAGTCTTTCGTTATTACTATTTAATCATTGTTTTAAATAATATTGCTTTTTAAGTTATTTTATTCAAAGAGACTCAATAATTATAAATCATTTATAATATTAAAACAAAGATGGACACTAGACTCTAAAATGCAATCTATAAACTTGGAATTAAATATAATATTGCTTAATGTAAAACAATTCTTCAATATCAATAAAATTAAGTCAATTCTAGTCTATTTACATCTTCTAATTAATGAAGATATTAAACATACCACTAAATTAGAAAACTATTCTATAAGGGAAATAGATGAATAATTCATCTTACTTTGCAATATTAAGCTCTTTGATAATGAAGAGGAAGCTTCAGTAAGATATTATGAAATTAAAGAAGATGTGATCAAATAGGATAATTATAATACACTATATCTTTATTGAATGAAAGATAAACTTAAAGCTTTTATGATTTAAGAAAAACAAAAATTATAAGAATTAAAGATTTCTCAATAAATTAATAAGACTTGTTTTGATGGAATATTTGAGAATTAGAGCAAAATCACAATAAATCAATTGCTCAGTTATAGGTAGGCTTACAATTTCTAGTCATATATATTAATATATACTTTAATTAAAAGATTGTGAAAAATAGTAGAAAATTAAAATCAAATACAAAACCAATCAATTATTAATTATATCATCCCATTTACTTTACTGTCACAACTAAAACAAACTACAAATGTTCTTGATCAACATGTCTCTATACTCAATGCACTCTCTGGAGAAGCCTCTTCGCTTGATCTCCTAGTCCTTGGAAGCGATAACCTTGACGTACCAGGCATTGAGCTTGTTCACCTCTGCACTTATAAAAAGAACCACGAGGCTGCTGATCACCTTGACTAGCAGGAGGGGCACCCGAGTTAGAGATGCTAGAGGTAATACATAAGCTGGTCCTCGGAGAACTTGATCATGAGCTGCAACTGGTCCTGTAGCACCATTTTCTTTCCTGATCGTTAAGCTTCTTGTAGACAACGGTGTTCGGTCTCATGAACTCACCCTTGATGTCCTCTTTGAAGTGATGCAGCTCCAATCGCGATTAGGTTATCACCTGCCAGTGCCCTGCCATGGTTTTCTCCTTCTCATTGGCGGGGTGTACCTGTTGCTCTAATCACCTTGTTCATCCTTGGTGGATAGTCTCGGCATTTGTCACCAGGCATTTTTTGAATTTCAGTATTGTAAATGAAGTAAGGGAGAAGCCGCTTCGTAGGGACCAACCAATGACAACCCTCGATTCTCCATGCGCTATCTCACTACTGTGGAATGTTCAATTCAGACAGGTACTCGGGGAGCCAAGACAATTGATCAAAATTTTTCCCCTGATGACCCATTCTTTTTAACCAGGCGCCTTTACACATGGCATCTAGTTGGCACACTTTGGTTGATGCGCTCTTAACAACCAAGTGATTGCCCGCAAGGCAGCTTCCTCTGGTGGTCCTCTGTTCTTCCTCTTAGCACTATTGGTGTGGACTTAACAATTTCTTATTTATCTAAGAACTTCTGTTAACTGAAAATTTCTTACTTATTATTAAGCAGGCAAAGGATTCCTGAGGCATTCTACTGCTAGCTCTAGACTCGTTGGCATCTATACCAATGGCGTCCTCATCCACTCTGGCACTTCAGGGCTTCTCTACGACTTCTTCTCCCCAAAAGAAGCAGACTCAGATGCTTTTAGAGTAGATGATTAAACTAGCTTGGGCGGTTATCAGACATTTGGCTTCTATCACTGCTACAGCTACTCCCCAATTCAAGCATTAAGAATGCTCCCCCTCTGATTTCTTGCAACAACATCGCAGCATGCAAAACCAATCCATTCAAATTTCTTAATACTTAAACTTCTGCTAGCTTTAAGACACAGTCAGTTATTTGGATCGCAGGTACTGGCTATCATACTCTTGGTCTCTTCAAAGATGATGGGAGTTTGTGGCAGCAATGTGACGTAGACGCTTGTAATGGAACCATGATCGAGAGGCGATGTGTCTATGTTAGCACTTTGTTTCATCTTTGTACTGTGGGTTGCATGATACCCTTCTTCCAAGAATTAATGGGCGGTTTCTGCACTTGAGATTTCTAGAAGTGGTTCTCAGTGTCTCATTTCTGGGGTTTGTAGACTAAGGTAATAGAGTCTCCATTAATCGCTGTTAGGAATAAAAAATTCATATTAATTAATAGAGCTCCTAATAAAACAGGCCTTTAAATTTGGTAGCTTGTTAAATTGTGAAGGACGCCCTATATATATATATACAAATTAAGACTAGGTGCATTAATCGTAAAGCTACCATAATTAAGTTAATATTCAAATTTAAATAATTTAATTTTAACAATCACCTTATTTGAATACAAATTAATCTTTAATCTAATGATAAAAATATTCAGTTAATTATAAAAAAAATAAAAAATATTTTTTACCAAAAATCCTGAAATTGTAAGTCCAAAAGATCAATATTTGATGTTTGTTAGTCAATAATTTATAATCTTTGAGATTGTAAGGATTATTTATAAAAAAATATTATAGAAAATTTTTAAAGATCATAGTGACCTTCAAAACATTGGCAATTAAATTATGATTTAAATTATGATTCATGATCTTAGTGATAATGTATTTTAAATATGCTTTTAAAAAAAAACTTATGTAAATCAGATAATTTAAGCAAAAATAGTGCTTCCTTCATAAAGAATTGATATAAATTAATCTTATTAAAGCTCTTCAATACATTTCTAAGTTCTCATTTGTATGAATTAAATGTGGAGATAAAATAATAGATACGTTTTTAGAACTCGCGAGTATTGGCTTTAATAAACTGTCAACTCAGGTGTACTGATCTTGACATTATTTTTGCGAATTAATTTTTTCAACAATGAATTAAAATAGGAAAGTTTTAAATTCCCATTAATTTTCTTGAAGATAGGGAGAGGATGACTTGTTGCCTGCATTTGCTACAATTAACAATCCTGAGTGAATGTACTATAAAAAGAAAATAATTGGAGAAATGGTATAATATTAAATGTACTTAATTTCCATATTTAATAAATTAATTAATACAAACTTATATTGTCTAAATAAATAGTAAAATAAGCTCGTTATTTCAATATTGATCGGTGAGTATAGATATTACACGCAGTTTATAAATAGTCTACTTAGTATTTTATATTTGAAATTAATTTAAACCGAATATACTTAGTTTACGAATTCAACAAGCAATTAATAAACTATAAGTAATAATTATTATAAAGCATATTATATTTGGATATGTATTGCAGTTTATTTATAATTGCTGATATTTATTAAATTCATTAGCTTTGTCTTGAGAATACACTATATTAAAGGAAAACATGCCCAAATATATAAATATATGAAATTAGATAGAACCCTCTTACAATAATAATAATTATCTTTTAACATTTATTGATTTTACCTATTCTTTTCAATTAAATATTCAAAATATAATAGTCATAATTAAAATTTATATAATTTTTAATCAGTAGACTGTATATAAATTTTCATATCTAAACCATTCTTATTTCTACAGTATCTTATCTTGTAAATTCAGGTAATTCAAATAGATAGCAGCTGAACGAAGGAGACATAGCTTGTTTCTTTTCACTGATATTTAACCATTGATCTTATGAATCTGCGCATGGATAAGCCTTCTGAATTTTCTTTCTTCAGTCACAGTTAATGATTATTGCAGCATTATACTTATTCAAGCTTTTGGGGTTTTGGGGAATTTCTCTCCAAGCAAAGTTTATTTATATCTGAAGATGACGAGTGCCGTTGCTACTAATGCTAGGCCAATAAACTATTTAATTACTAGCTGCTAATAGCTCTTTAGTTTATTACATAAGGTATTAATATTGTAATTGTAAAATATAATATAGAAAATAAAATTAACTAATGTGACAATATTAAATATAACGAATCTTATAAAAAGACTTGGTAAGAAAAGACCCAATACTTCGATTCTATTCTCATTGGAATCTTATCCAAAATTATAGGATCTTTTCAATGATCTAAATAAATCTCTCAAGTATTTATGTTGTCGTATTCATATTGACTGAGAACTATGTTTTAATATAAATATTATAATGTTAGATGAATTTTTTTAATAACTCACTCCTCTATTTAACAATTTACCACTTTATCTAAACATAGCATGCACAATTTATGTTTATTTAACAATTCTTACACAAATTTAAATCTAAATATTCATAGCAAACAAGGCAATCGGATTCATTATTAATATAAAAATAGTTATTTAATTTTCTGTATAGTCTGTCAGATAATGTAACTATTTTTTTGTGATAAATCTGCAATTATTTACCATTTAGTAACTAATTATTTAAATTCACTCAACCACTTAATGATATGCCTAGCATGCATCTTTAACTTGCTATGGTGTATGCTTTTATTTTCATCTCATCAATATTTTCTAATATATCTTTAGCCTAACTCTAAACATATATCCCTTACTTAATCATTTGATATCATCCTTAATTCTCAAATATTTCTTCATAACATTTACATATACAAACTAAGCATCTCAAAAATCAAAATTAGCGATATCTGCTTTATAATCTCTCGAACTGCCGCAGAGATATATGGCTGTATAGATAGAAATATAATTTTAAACAAAGATTCCATAAGTACAGCCTCCAATTCCTGATGAACTGATTACTAATTTGAAACTACCTTTTTAAGCATTATGGTCGATAGGACTATAGTTTACAAGAAAGTAAGATTGCGTATTGCCCTAATCAGCTTTATATTTTTTAACTAAACCAAAATTAAAATTGTTTATAAACACTGTCCCTTCAACAGAATTTATATTGCAATTATTTTAAGTGCTTTTTTTTATATATTAATTGGTGTGATTCTAGATTAGAATCAAGATATTAACCAAGATAAATGTTTTTTGTTTTTTTTTCAATTACTTAGGTAAGTTTGAAAAATAAAATAAAAACTTTTGGAAACTCATAGCGTGTGAATCAAAGTAATTCATTACTTCTCCTGATGCTCCTCTTCTCTATCGCTCTTTAATTCTTCTGGTTTTTCTTCCTTCCCCTTTGAGCTCTCCTCCTCTTCTTTTCTAATCTCCCAAGGTTACATCTGGTTGGTTTCTTTAATTCCAGCTGTATGAACACTAGCTTTGATCATCTACTGTGCCTTCTTAGTGTCCTTCTTCCCCTAGAAATCTTGCCTCTTGTGTTGAGTATTTAAGCCGTCATTTGATAGGTACCATTCGGCTTCTGTCAGGTCCTCATCTACATCACCAAACTCTCCTCCTTGTCTATTATCTTCTCTCTCTAGTTCAAATTGTGCAGCGTTCTTCAGAACTAGATCGCCCCATACGTCAATTTGTGAGTGCTAATTTATCATCACCGTATCTAGATCTTTGTTCACGAGTAGCCATAGTGCTTCACTTTTCTTTTCCCGGTTCACCTCCATTTCCTCTTTCTCCATTGCCATCCCTGATCTGCCAATGTCTATTCTAACAAAACCCAACTCCAAGTTTAGCATAAGGTAGTACCTCTGCATGTTTAGCCAGTCTTTTGCAAAAATTTAGAACACTGGTTGTCCTTGTAGTTCAAGAGCTAAGTGTTTTATCATTAGAATTGCCATAACGCCACAATCTTCTGAATCTTTTACTTGGTTAATCTCCTGATTTTATGAAATTTAGTTTATCGCATACTCTTTGCCTAATACTTCACTTAATAGGGAGCTTAATTGCCTCATGTGCTTCTGAACTATTGCATAGCTTCCTATTTGTCTCCTTCTGTCCATCATCTCCAGTTTTTGAGAATGTTTGGTAATCTTTAGTATTATCCAATTTTGGCAGTTCCTGATTGAACTTTAACAACATACCGGCAGTATGGCAGCTTCAATGTGTTTTTGTTGCCTCCAGAACTTGCAGTTCTCCAATTTCCTGTTCATTGTCCCAAGATAAATGTTTTAAGAAGAATTTTAATTAAATTTAATAATGTAGCCTAACCGTTAATTATCTAGAGTTTAATATTAGATATTAGCTCCATTATGTTTACCGAATAGAGTGAAACTGTTGATATGATAAAATACTATAAAGCTAAAAGTAGAAACCAATTCTGTGATCTAAACTTTATTTGTTCCATCAATGAATCGGTCTGGGTAATTAAATTTATTATTTTATATTGCTCTATCAGCTGTAATAAATATTTTTCAAACATTCAAATTAAGTAGGAGAGAGCTATTTGCTTACTCTTTGCTGTTTTCAGTTAAAGGAGAAGTTGCTGAATTTATATTTTAGATGGAGTTTCTGTAAAACGTATTTGCCCAAACCAAAACTATAGCAGTAGTTTCTTACACCAGAGTCTGACTTAATATATTACTAATTTATAGAACTACTCAAGTGCATAATGCTATTAAATATTAATGTATTTTATCAATTATATCTTAAATCTGTTTATGTTTTGTTCTGTAGCAACAAGAGAGCTGAATCTAAAGTTAAAATGGAATCAACTAAATCTCTAACTTTAAATAAATAAGACAAATCAGTAGCACCAGTGCTAAGGTTTTATACCTTGGTTATGCGAGTTGTCATAAAACAGTGATGATATAATTAACAGCTTTGTTCTTGGTATTCATTCTGCTTTTCTATGCATTAAGATATAATGAGAAGCACTTAAGATATCTGGTTCACCTGCAAAAATATATGTTCTTGCGGTATTCACATTTCATCCTGCAAAAGCTTTTCCGAATAAATCTGATGTGTCATTTGGTAGAGAGTTGGCATTATTTCCTTTATGGTAACGATTGTTTTAAATAGACCTGTCTAAATCCATTTAATATTGTAGGAATACATTCGAATTTGGGAAATTAATTTAAATTAAATAATTAATTAATTAATTAATTAAATTATTGGCAGTTAAAATTGGCCACTTTGAACGATCTTGGGCTCATTCGATAGAGAATTTGAAATTAGCAGGTCTTTATTATTGGCGGTACTATATTATCTCATCCCTGGAGAGAGATAACTCGACTTTAATTGAACCCCTCTAAATTCATTAATTTTTACGCTCACATTAAAGTCGAATATATCGCTCCAGTAATGAAATAAATAGGACAGACAATAATAAAGTCCTGCTAATTTTAAATTTTCTATCGAATGAGCCCAAGATCGTTCAAATTAATCGACTTTAACTGCCAATAATTTAATTAATTAATTATTTAATTTAAATTAATTTCCCAAATTCGAATGTATTCCTACAATAATAATATTAAAATATGTTTCTACTGTTAGAGTTGTGCTAAACTCAAGTTTTTTCTAGAAGTATCCGCCAAAGCAGTACAAATTTGCTGATTCTGATGCCACAAATAAGTGAGAATAAGTCGAGCTCTCAAATGACTAACCATTCAGTTTATAGTCAATTAATCGAAAACAATACTGATAAGTAAAACACACCCTCAAACATTTATGTAATTAGCTTATGAATTATTTGCTCTTCTCCTTATTACATTTCAATTGATTATATTAAAAAATGAGTCAGTTATTTGTTTGATTTTCTATATGAAAGTAAAATAAAATAGTATAGATAAAATGCTTGATATTTCTAAAAACTATGAGTAAATCAAATTAAATATTTGATAAATAGCGACTTCATTTTAACTTGAAATTATTTTTATTTGTAAATTATAATTATATACATTAAGTTAATTAATATCGCTAAATAGCAGTAAAATATATATAAATAGTTTTACTCTTTCGGCATAATATAAATAATTAATCCATTAATGTGTAGTGGAAATATTACAAATTATATCAGGAAAGGACACCACCATTAAAACCCCAATTCCATTTAATAAAATTAAAAAGATATCTCCCTTTTAAATTATATTTACTCTTGTAGTTGCTATATTTAATTTAACTTTTAAAATCTTGAATTATTACTATGTCAAACTTCAATCCTCAAAATTATCCAGTTAACACTTATATTATTAGATCCGTCAAATAGCTCTAAGCATGGGCCTCTGGCACTTGTTAATCTTCAATTTCATAAATATCATTATTCTTCTGTGACACATATATGATTTGGCAGCATGTAACATTCAGGCTTTTGTATAAATTTTGTAAACTCTTTTTTACTCTCATACTCGCCTTTTTCTCCAACTAGTATAGTTATAGCATAATGCACATACTGCCAAGATACTTGAAAATATTGCCACTCTTCATTTAAAAGAAGTTTAAAACTCGTTTGGTTTATCATGTGTCATCTACATGAAGAAGAATCCCTCAATGGTACCAAATATGTTGGCCCATTTTGGATTTTAGAGTCTGTGAAAAAAATTATAGGCTTAGCATAGATGAATGAGTCTCAAGATGAATTCATGCTAATTTCTCTAATAAAGTTACCATTTCCTTTTTGTTTCTTTCCACTTAAAGAAGTCAGCATCGTTTATACTGTCACATCACATCTTGTACTATTGTATTGTCTTAAGAAAAGACTCTGTTTGCGTTATGTGGAATTCTTTAGATAAGTATTTCATTAGCTTTTACTCACAATCTCTCCTATTCTTACGTAGATATGAGTGATATCCATATATCTTGTAACACTCGCCGCCCACATATTTCTTCGCTAGCTATTCCTTTACAATCTCTATTGCATACTTTATCTCTTAAAGTTTATAATGAAGCATGTTTAATTCCTTCATGACTAAAACCACAAACTGGCAAACCGTAACAATCAGTGAAAAACTTATTATTATAATGTTTTAATATGAAGCAAGATTCCCTAAAATAAAATGCATATCTTTGTTGAGTTATATATAAATATATAAATATTTAAATAATTAAATAATTATATAGTTTAATAAATCAATAAATAATGGTCATAATCTAAATTAAAGTTAAATTTAAAATTTAAATCATTGAATAATTATTAATAATTAATTATAAATAAATATTCTAAAAAATTGAAAAAATTAAAATTTTTAAAAAAACATTTATATCACTTAATTTCAATTAAAATGCAAATAAATCAAAAATAATTCTATAATTCATAGAAAATAAGATAATGTATGTGAATATAGTCAAATAAATTAAAAATAATATAAGATAAGTTCGGAATGTTAATTATAACATTAAGCTTATAATGAAAGATGAAAATAAAAAAATAATAAGAAATTAAATAGCTAATGGAATGGACTTCAGTCAAGCTCTATCAACATAGCTTCCATTTGAATTGGTATATTGAGTTTCTTAATAAAATAATATAATACTATACTCTTAATTATATGAACATTTATGAATCTGAAACTCTTTTAAGTGTCTTATAACTTAAACATGTCGATACTTTTTAATAAAATTACGATCTTTATTATTTTAATCAACTCTTTTTGTTATAAAATTATCAATTCGTATCAAATTATCTTAAAATCAAAATTAATGATAGTATATTTTATATATGTTAAATAAACTCTTTCAATTTACATAAGATTTTCATTGTTTTCCTATAAATATGGTTTAATTTTCTTACTTTTTTCTCTTGCTTTGATTAAGTTTTTGTTGATAAATTGTAATGTATAAAAAAAATCTATAGTAATAACTATTATTTTGATGTTGTTTCAGTAATATCTGATACGAAATGCTTTTATATATAAGTTTGTTCACATTTTATTAGAAATTCCTTTGAATTTACTAAATGACGAGACTTGTTTAGAATATTCGATCTATACTTTGATTTTATTAATTTACATCACAGATAGTAATATAAAAGTGTCTCAACTACTTAGATACAGCATTAGTAATATTTCCTCATTTTTCGCTACAAATTAATAATACTATTGAAAATAGCTTAGCTTGATGATCAAAACTCTTTATTAAATAATCTTAATCTAAATTTTAGAAATAAAGAAATATAAATCAATCACTAGCGTTACAAGTTAAGCGCAGGACTAAAATCTTTGAAAATTGACTTAATTTTAAGAGATAAATAGAAAAGATTTACTTAAAGTTCTTGAAATATGATTTACATAAATTAGGTTTCGATTAATATCAAAGTTATATTTAAATGTCCTTTCTTATTTATCATCATTGATTAAATTCTATATCTGATGAAAATAATTTATTTTTTCTTAACAATCAAGTATTTGATTTCGATGTGATGAAATTTAAATGCTCATAGACAATTCTATTTTATTGTGTACTTACAAACAACAATCATTCTACTACTTTCATCCAATAACTAAATAGTTTTTACATGTAATAATTTGTGAGTGAAAAGTCTATCACTAATTGAAGAAATTAGCAAGCTTTTCTTGCTATAAAATAGATATCTTGATGACATTTCCTTTATCTTTATTTTTACAGTATTTGTTAGAAACAAATTTTAAAAAAAGAATGTTGTCAATATGTATTTCTTTTTTATCAATCGCCTAGTTAGAAGTTTCCAATTTCAGAACTGTGTTGGAATTAACTTAGTATGTTGGATACTGAAATTTTTCATACTTCGGACATTGATCACATCACGATTGTGAAAAACTTGTTTATCCTTTAGCTAAACTTATCTTAAAAAGTATTTGATAATTGTTGTTTCAATAGGTAGTAAATATTTATTCACTGTTATTTAATGATTAAATACACAAATTACCAATATATCTTGGTGATATATTGGTAAATGTAAATCTTTGATCAGGAACCTGCCATATAACTCACTTTCTACATTTTTCAACATTTTTATATCACATCTCTCTTCTTTCTTAGGGTGATTTGAGGTATGTTTTTTATTCTGAATGGTTTAGTTTTACAACTTATTGATTAAATAACTATTTAGTTTGTTTTAACTAATTGTCAGATAAATCATTGTTAGACTTCTTCAATGAATTTATATAAATAATATGAAGATCACAAAAATAATAGTTCATTGCAATATTTAATCTCTAAAAAAATACATTAAATTTATATCTAGATGTTTACAATGAGAAATATCAAAGTTTAAGATAATTTCTCTAATCAGATAAAACTTTTCTTTTTTTATTTTATTAAAAGAGTATATTTATAGCCTCATATTTTAAATTAATGAAATAAAAATAAAATATCATAATATAATTGAATATTAATTACCAGATTTAACTGGCAGCATTCTTACTATTGATGAAACCTTCATCTACGATAAAAGTGATGACATGGGACTCTTTGAACAAACGAAATGCAAAATTAGTAAGAAATCCCTGGCAAAGATGCGTCGAATAAGACTGCTCATTGATAATTCACAGAGTGAGGTTATTAAACACAAAAGAGTGAAGGACCTTCCAAGAAAATTCAAATGTAATTTAAGAAAGCTATAAACGATAACATTGAAGCTATTAAAGAGTCATCTGATAATTTTAAGTTGCCTTTCACAGTTTATCAAGGATAAGACTATCCATGATAAACTCTCTTAATTGAGCTTAGCAGAGTAAAAATTTATATATTAATCACTTTTAGAGTAATGATAATTATCATTTCTTTCTTTTGAAGTATAAGAACTTTTACTTAGGAGGTAAACTACCACCTTAAGGATTTTCATGATGAATCTATCCCATTTTAAGATAGAAGAGGAATATAAGAATGAAGGTTAGCTACTATTAAAAATGCTGCCACCTTACCGAGGTTTTCATTAGAAATTTGATTTCAGTGAATAAGAAAACTATGCTCATTTAGAATATATCAGCAAAAGTAATACAACTCTAAAACAATTTCTAACAAGCCAATATTGGACTAATTGAATTAAGTCTGTTAATCAAGCCCGACCTGATGTCACAAGGCCAATTTGTAAATAATAATGGTTATAATTTTTTTAGTTTTTTCTTAGTTTAACTTAGCTAACTCTTATATTGCATAAAATGAAGCTTAAAGAATCAGTATAAATTTCCAGATTTTTTCAAGCTAGTGACGATTTGCAATTTGGGGGGCTTTCAAAATTATATGCAGCTTCTGGTTATTTCTTTGCAAGAAACGAAAGGTTAAAAGTGATGAGAGTAAATATTAAAGCAAGCCGTTCTTATTTCTTAGTTAAATTCAAACTGAATCAATTTAATGAGAGATAAACAATTTATGCACTTTATTTCATATAATAGATATATAGCTTGTATAAATAATTTATTTTTTAATTTTATTTCAAAACATTCTCCTATTTTCACTCTCACTAAATACTTGACAAAGTAGAAATATCCTCAAACCCTCACAATTTGATATCACTGGTAGAGAGTACCAAAGAGTAACTTTTGGGAAGCATAGAAGCTATTCTGAAAGAGGATGAATCAGTATGGGTTTTAGTATGAAACCAGGGAAAAATCTAAGCTTAAAATATAAACACTAAAATATAGAATAACTGAGTCAGAGTAATCAAATCTAGAACTATATCCACTTTGAAGAATAAATCTCGCTCACTAAACTGTTAAGTTTTTCATCCAATTTTACCAACACTCTCAATAAGAATTAATTATAAAGTTAATATTTAGTACTAACCAATATTGCACTATAATTGACATGATTACAAGATAATTCAAAACCTGGATATAAGTCATAGCATCTTTCTAATTATAAAACGTGATTTAAAAAAATAGTTTTTTGCGAATAAAGGTTAAATTGCTTATTAGTACTTGCATTGGCTTAAATTTTAAAGTTAAAAAAATATATCTTTAATATTTCCCATTTATACTGTCCTACCAGGTAGGATAAAAGATGATACTAGGCAGTTTCTTCGCAAAGAGAGGGGATAACCAAGATTTCAATTGCAGATGATGATGATGATGATGATGATAATGATGTCAGTGGTGATTGTGATAATGATGATGATGAAGATGAAAGCAATGAAACATTGTTTATTTTAGACAATCATTAATTTCTTTTATTATATTAATTTCCTATAAATTTAAATTTAATCTCTTCAATTAACTTACTTTCATTAAAATAGTACTAATTAGACAGATAAAGTTCATGTATCTATTAATTGAGATATTTGAATTTTTTATATAAGACTTATTATTGACAACCAAACATGGATTACATAGTGATACTCAACGAATTCGATTCTATAATTGGCAACAGTTCAATTTTTCCTCTTTAAAATATGACAACTGAGCTGTGGATATTTTCCAACAAAAAGTTCTTTTTCATCTCAGAATTCCTTTCTAAACTTCACTCTGTAGTCATAGATGAAATATTTAAAAACAACTTAGAATATTAATCATAAATATCAATGAGATATATTGGTTTTTAAAAGCACAAAATCAAAACATCTTATAATAATCGGAAACTCATTTGATTTAGAAAAATTCAAACCTTAATTGTAGCAAGTAAACAAGCATGGAATCTATTTATCTGATGATAAATAGTGCAGGCAACAAAGCAAAGAATAGGAAATAGGAATTCGCTAATAAATAAGAAAGTTGTGTAAGTGGCGATTTAATGTTTAAGAAGAGTGAATTTTGGAGGAGAGCATGAACTGTTTGTTCCGAAAGAAAGTTATTGTAGATGATTGTAAGAGGTAATAGAAGTTGAGGTTTATCAAGAAGATGCAAATTCATTCAAAGCTGTGGTGTTAAGGCAGTCTTTTGATAGTGTTTGAAATCAGGACTGCTAAAGAGTAGGAAGATTCAATTATTTGATAGAAAACGAAGCAATTTAAAGATCATAGAAGGACAGACTGGCATTATTCATCTTGACAGATTTAGAAGATAATAATGGATACATGTATAACTAGAAGCTACCAAAATTTTGGAAATTTCTGCAGGCTAGAAACATAAGTATATAGTGTTAGATTAACCTAAAGTAGAATTGTTATTTATATTTATTAATCTAACAATAATTAATTCTAAAAATAGTCTTTAATTAAATAACTCTAAATATTTTAAACAAATATTTATATTCACTTTATTCTTCATTATTTTGATTGATTACATATAAACTAACTACTAGGAATATTGAATCTATACAAATCAGAAATAGAAATGACTTTAAATTTTACGCAGACGCAAAGATTTGTAAGTTATTTAGCACTCTAAATTTATTAATTAGTAAATGCTTATATTAGCTCTTACTCTCGTTATATTGGCAGTAGCTATAGAATTAAGGGCAAAAGTTGAGACTAGTATGACCGCAAGTCATATAACAAGATAAGCCCTCGAGTCATATCAAATGGCCTAATCTATTGTTGCAATTGCTGAGTATCTCGATTTGCCTTAAAACTGAATTGAAAGATCTGGGCTTGGAGCAGCTACTTAAGCTGTTGAATAACTATAAACAGCAGGATTTTATAAAGATTTTACTCCAGATACTAATAAGATGAATCTGCTGAAATTGATGAAAAATTGATTGCTCTCTTGAATCCGAATTACCATACGATCAAATTTTAATTATGATGTTCCTAATTCTATATATATATAATAATTAAATATTTTTAAAGTCATATTTTCTGGATCACTAGAACTAGTAAATGAGTGTTTACAGGATGCATATTATGAAGTGTTTTTCCCCCCATACATACTGAAACTAGAAAGCTCTGACAACATTCATAATGTATCAAGAGCGGATATTTAATAGAGTGTAATGGTTTACCCTATCTTATTCCTTTTAGAATAGATTAGCAGCATATAAAAAGTTATCAGCAGGACGCTTCTCTTAAGATTTGGCAATAGTATAATTAATTTTAATTTACTCAATCGCAATTGTAGCTGCATCTATTGACAATTTGATTCAAGAGTCCTAATTTAGAAGCATGATTTTTCAAATTAATTAATGAATAATTTAATAATTACCTGTCTATATATGATTTTTAATCTTCTTAAATATATGAATCAGCTCCTTACATATATATATATATATATATGAGATTACTAGCACCTGTTCTGTTTGTAACTGGCGACAGATTAATTGATTTTGTGCTATTCAGACTTAAATCTCAAAAAAAATCTCTTCAAAATCACTTTTATCATAAGACATACAGCCTCCACAATAAAAATATAGCAGTAGATACCAAGTCTGTCATCGTTACTGGACTAGTTGTAAAGTAATCTTTAAAGTAGCTTAATTTATTGTTAATAGTTGGTTATTGGATCTTATTTTTATCTTTGTGATCTATCAAAGCCTAAATTTAGTTGATATTACTTTCTAATGGAAATGTGACACTAGCTGCTCATTATGACAGCAACATCTATTATTTCTTATAAATTATAGTTTACATTATTAATACCATAAACTATATACTTTATTAGGATCATAATGCTATAATTGTTGGTGTAGCTGTTGGCTACTGAGTTGAGTGTAATAAAATTATCGGAGGATCTATCTGATATTTCCAAACTTGTATTTTCTTAAACAGAGTCAAAGTTGTTTTATAAAATTCAATCAACTTATTATTTCTATTATGATTCTTATCCAACGCTTGAATAAATACTTGATTTAATAGAGACCACTAGAGTTTATATGAATTAAGAAATTATAATCTCAATTTAGTTTACAAATTATTTATGTTTATTTAATAGTAAAAAACTTTCAAGAAGTTCTACTGATGTGAATTCAAAATCTTAAGAATTTCAACAACTTGTATGTTTATAAATTATGTCCATTTATTTATGTTGACATTGTAAGTTGAAGATTCAAAATCCAAATTAATATCCTTGATCTTAACTGATTTATGTTTGTCTATAAGAACTATGACGACCTAACTATTTTTAATCAATTCAGATTCAAGAGAATTTGCGATATTTTAATCCTTAACACACATAGATATTATCATATTTATTATTGTATAATTTGAGTAAATCCGATAACTGTCAAAATTATTTATATATGATTCTTCTAATCATAAGAAAAAGAATATAATATGGCACAGAATCATATGTTTCAAATAAAATTATGAAGACTATTAATTTTTTGTAATTTAGTTCATATTATTTATTATAATAAATTTGCCAACCTATATAGTCTCAATGGATTACACAGAGGGTCTATTTTTAGCAGCCTAGACATTTACATCAGCGTCATTTAAACACACTTGCCTGCTACTATTTGTAAAATCAAATGTTTTAGTGAATGGTTCAACGCTCTAAGTGATATTTGAGGCTGCTCTCTCCCTAATAAGTAAAAAGCAGTCATCAGCGTACTATAATGAGGCTGCTACCTAGTAGATAGCCAAGGTTTTAGATTTTATTGCCAAGTAAGTTTGAAGTCAGTTTATCAAGATCTTTTAGTATATAGGACAAGCCTTATAAATTACATATAATCAAATAAAAAATTATTTAAATCTTTATCATTTATCAGAGATAATATAAATTTAATAATTAATATTAAAGAATTCAAAATACATATGCTTTTGTAAAGAAATATAGGTGATATTTCCTTAAATGTCAGTAGTTAAAATTCATATTTAACCACAAAAGCATCTTTATAATTCTTTTACTTTTTGATCATAACACTTTATCAACTGCTAGGTAGAGTGGATAGGTCTCAGTTTTAATGGGAAATAGATAGTGCAACTCCATCAATATAAAAATAGCTAAAGGCATTAAATAAATTTATTAAAAATATTTTACTATTTATAGATACTTTCTCTTTGTAATGCTTATATAGTTTTATTAAAACCTTTATAGATATGGAGAGAGTGGTATTAATTTGTTTTAGAATATTTTATCATAAAAGACATAAAATATATGCATACAAGAGTAAAGTCTAATACCAAACACATTCATCTGCTATTTTTAACACTAATCAATAATATAGCAAAGCCAAGCACAACTGGCTATGATGGAATCATTTAATATAAAAACAAAGCATAAAATAAATATTGAGAATTATAAGATATAAATATTTTAACCTAATTATAATATATTAATAATAATAATAATAATAATAATAATAATAATAATAATTAACTCGCATCGAGGGGTCAAAGCCCCCCTGAGCATATCAATTATGAAGGAACTCAGTTCCTTTGGTTGTTTCTTCTCTTTTTGTTGTTTCTTCTGGGTTTCTTTGGTTGTCTTTGTTTATTGTTCGGTTTTCTACCAGTGAATTAGTTTTGTCTTCTTCTGTCTTGTCTTAAGATGGTGACTGTATCGTCACCTATATGTTTATATTTAATGGGTGATTAGACTTATAAGATTTTAACAGAAAATTTGATGAGACCAAGGGAGATAAAAGATTTAAAGTTTTCTTTCATGAAGAAGATGATGTCGGTTGAGAGATTCTTGGAAAAATTCCAAGGGGTTTTGAATCTGATAGTGTTTGTGTTGAGCATGTGGTCTTGGTCTGTGTCGCAGTACATGATTACATCTTGATTGTAAGCTCTAAGCTTGTCAATAGTTTTGAGGAAAGTTCTGATTTGCTTAGGGGTATCAAGGTCGTTAGCTATAGTATGCTAGGCTTTAGTGTCTCTTTCAAGGATGTCTTCGATTTATTCGAAGTAGTAGGCGATTGTGTTGGCGAGTCCTTGAGTTGCTGATTGAATTTTAAGGGAGACGATCTGTTCTTTAAGCTCTAGAGCTTTAAAGAGGGTTCTAGCTGAGACTTTAGTGCCATCGTTGGCTTCATCGACTAGGGTTTTGAATGCTATGTCAGTCTTGGTTGAGTAGAAGTCTGGAAGGTCTTTGAACTTGACCGAAGACTTGTCATTCATTTGGGCGTCTCTGTGTTCACTCATATTTAATAGTGATTAATATTTTATTATTAATTAGGAATCTTGTTTAAATTATTCCTAGTCAGAAATCTTATTAAAGGGTGATTCCTCAATAAGGGTTAAGAGTTCCTATTGAATAGGAAGCTTAATTGATGACGCATTAGAGGACGTCAAAGATTATTCACCTCCTTCATAGAAGGAGATGTCGGCTTCAGAATCATAGTCTAGTGAGCTAGACTTGTCTATTGGCGCTTAAAGGATGGCGCATTGGGAAGCTAAGAACTCCTGCTCTTCCTGCATGAACTGTTAGTTAAGGTTCTAAAGTTCTTGATGAGTGAACTTGTTATGGAACTATGTGAGTTCGCTAGTAAGTTGGAAATCGATTTTGGTGTTAGTGGGGGAGGAAGGCTTTGGAATGAACTCCGGTGAGGAGGAGTTGAGGTTTCCAAAATCAGTAGCTGGCTGTTAGGTTTTAGGGATCCATTTGTTGTTAACTTGGACTAGATAGAGTGACTAGGCTAGGAGTTCTAACCAATTGGCAATGTAGTGGTTGTTCTGGTTGTGAGCTCTGATTTTGGCTTCATTTCTAAGTTTAAAGATTAGGGCTGGGTTGATCTAAGCAACTTTTTTGGCTATATAGATGACTTTCTGAATAGTAAGATGTCCCCAATCATTGTTCATAGACTCTGTAATGATGGTGTCAATGATGTCTTTGAGTCTAGATCCTCGGATGAGGGTTTGAATGAAGTTCTTTGTGTAGGTCGAGAAGTTGGGCATTTCGCTCTTATGTTCCACTAACTTGGATTATAATTTAATAATATTTATAATATATTAAATTAAGAATATACTGAATTTTTATATGAGAAAAATAGGACTCAAATGGTAAAGATAATTATCTAAACATCTTAGTATTTATTGAACAATCATTGACTATTTTACTGAGTAAAATTTAATGGAATTTCTCAATTTCTAATTTAAAATATAATTTATAACAAGATAATTGATAAAAATGTACAACTCCTAGATTAGCAGTGATATTGGGTGAATTCTTTTGTTTTGCGATTTAGAGGAACATATTATTTCGTAGTAATAATGTTCTATAAAATTTTAGTCTTGATATTTAATTATTTTACAATAGGTAGAGGCGATTATAATATTGCCTTTAACTCTTTGTGAAGATGCTGGGCAGAGAAAACCGAGTCTCCCGAAGTATCAGAAACTTCCCTTGTCATAGACTGAATAGCTAAACTCCTGAGGCTGCTTCTCCGTAACCAAGCAGTCTTAGGGCCCTAGTTATTGCTATTGATCGCCATCTTTGAGTTCAGGACTCAATGCCTCCTTGATAACATGGTCTTTTAAGGGAGATCATACGTTAAGATCGGTAAGTTGGTCTTGGCCACCATCGGGAACGAAATTGATACCTAGTAAAAAGATGTAGTGGAGAGAAGAATATCGCTAAAGCTCCTATGCCAGAAGCCTCATCTACGAGAAGGATTTCTCCAATTGAGGGAGGTGGAATACGACAGGATGATAGAAGAGACGATTAAGATTAGAGTTGTCTCACTCACAAATTAATGACTCGATTAAATAATGTTTAATCATTAAATTACAAACACATAATGGGTATACTGAGCATATTCAAAGGCACATTATATAAGGTGATATTGAGAATAACAACTTCTCTCACCTATCTTAATACACGGTTAATATCATAAAATTAAACAAAGACCGATGAGGTCTTCACATTCTAGAAATTATTACTTTTATAGCCAGGAAAATCATAAGAAAAGGTTTCTCGCTATTAAACAAATTCCAACTCCAATTAACTAGGATCCAATTCGAAGGGGAAAATGACTGCGATGAAGTCCATCTTTGGACTCAACAACTTTTCAAGATGTAAGACTTGCTTCAATTAATAATAAATTTAGAAAAACCCAACAGACTACAACAAAACTCCAATAATTCAATCTTAATTACTAATCAATAGTCTGAGATGAAAAACCAGCGTCACCTCCATGCGACCTACTCTTTAGAGTTTCATCCGTAGAATTTCTACAAGACCTAAAATTATAATTTTATTAGGAGTAGTCCCTAATACCCAATAGAAACGCCAACCTCATTACAAAGAAATTCATATACTCAGACAATGAGGAAGACTGGAGCTAAGTCGAAGAAAAACAAATCTCGACGAACTGAATACTGCAGATCTTATTCAGAAGACTCTTGCTAATTCACCTACTATAATGAAATAACCATAATAGACGTGGCATTTGACATTCCAAAAGTAGATGAAGTCAAAGAAGTCATCGATTAAAATTAGTACTAAATAGAAAATTAATAAGAAATCACAAATTAAAATTTAGTACTAAATATGGATCCAAACTTAAACTTTAATAATTAATAAATTAATTAATATTAATTAGAATCCAATCTACTAACAATGTAGACAATATCAAAAGCAGAATTTTAAAGTAGGTTTGACACTAGAGAATCATGAGTCTCAATATGAATCAACACAATTGAATCCAAACTCTATAAAGTAGTCAAGAAAGTCTCAGACGCTATATTTACTATCTATGTCAACCTAACACTAGCAAATCTAACAGACATTGTTAAAATGGATGATAATACACTTGAAACTCAGCAATACTCCCACCAAGAGAACTCACAGCTTTCAAAACACTTTATAATATCGATATTCTTAAGAATTTCACTGCCAATGAGTTATCCTGAATTTCCATCATCTCAGACTACCATGATCATCTTAACAAGATCAATATTCATGTGAAATATCTGCAAAAACATTCCTACTTCTTCAAGAGTGATTTTGTCCAACTTATCATCACTAGGCTCAAGAAAACGATCGCCCAAAAATAACTTAGATTTTCAATTTAAGTTTATAATTTCGACATATAATTCAAATTCAATGACCTTGGAGACAGAGTTCAAATAAGGAACCCAAGAAGAAAAGGCAAACAACAAAGAAGAAAACAAAGAAACAAAAAAGGAAAAAGAAGAAGATGAAGACTCAGTATATGAGGAGAGAATTTCCTCAAGTGAAAAAGGGTTAGTCCCTTACATAATATTAATTATTATTGATCGGGGAGTCTCCAGAGATCTCAATGTGATCACATTATTATTATTATTAATGACCCGATTAAGGATAGAGGAGGGGGGTCCTATAAAGTACTAGCAGACTGTGGAAAAAATTCAGCGAAATTTCAAGATAAGACGCATTTATACTCAAAATAAGATTAAATATAGATGGCTCACTAAGCTGACTCTAGTTAAGGATGAGAAGATTTTTTAATGAGTTTTTGTCATTGGGTGATTTATTTCTGACCTTAGCAAAAAATCGATTGGGATTGATTTCAGTGTTGAATCTAATCAAGGACAAAATAACAATAGCCAAGTATTATGGATTCGAGGTAAACAGTATAACCAGTCTCACCCTTCTTGAATGAATCTACCCTTCTTGAATGAATCATTTGACGGTAGTCAAAACACTGAAAATTACTTCGGTGGTAAAAACTGGGCTGCTTCTTTTGGCGATTGAGGTATATTCTAAAGCATCAGTAATGAAAGTATTGATAACTTTAGTAGTTGAATTGGATGTGACATGAATAACTACGGGATAAATGTAACCTACTTTGCGGTTTCTTCTATTACTAACCAAGCTAGTCTTTATTGATAAATGCTGCTTGAGTTTTAGAAGTCATCGAGATAACTTTCTCTGCTAACAAACATTCAAAGCGTAGATAGTGAAGGTGAGATTAGCAACGCGGTGCCTCTGCAATGGTTGTAACTTTGAGCGACTACATCAGTGGATACAACTTGGAAAGCAGCAAGATCAGCTTAGGTATTCTCTGCGAATGATTTCAATTCAGCAATTCTACTGACGAATTCTTTGATTCAGGATGCCAGGCTTTGCCAGTACTAATTGAGAAGTTTTAAGCAAGTCAAAATAGCTTTTATTTCCTGAGGGATCTGACAGGAAAATTCATTGCAATACAAAAGAAATCGGTGAGATGTAATAGCAGAGGGCTAGGAGGCCTAGTACTCTTTGAAGGCTCTTTTAGAAGTCACCCAACTAGTCATACACTGTGTTGTTGATGAAGAACGCGTTCTACCATAGAAGTAATTTTACTATCGGCGTGTTAAATAGTATGAACATCTCTATCTTGTTTCTTAGACCCTATCAGTATTGTAGGAATTCATTTGATTTGGTAAAATAATTTATAATTAATTAATTAAAATATTATAATAGTGGCAGTTAACTTTCTAGAAACCCTGAAATATGGTACTTGTTCGATAGAGAATTCAAAATTAGCTGGACTTTACTATTGGCGGTATCTCTCTATTGCATTCCCAGAGCGAGTTAATGCGACTTTAATATCTACATTAAAAACAACTAAACAAATCACCCAAAATTAAAGTCAAGTTAACTCGCTCTAGGGATGCGATAGAGAGGTACCGCCAATAGTAAAGTCCAGCTAATTTTGAATTCTCTATCGAACAAGTACCATATTTCAGGGTTTCTAGAAAGTTAACTGCCACTATTATAATATTTTAATTAATTAATTATAAATTATTTTACCAAATCAAATGTATTCCTACAATACTATATAGCACACGTGGAAAATGCTCCATGTTCATCAAAAGTGCAGATATCTCAATCCCATGCTTTTAACGTTTTCAACAAAGTAAGTATTCATGCCTAATAGTTATAGGATGTAACAGTGGCGCTAGCATAGGCTCTGGCCAAGTAATTATCTAATTTGAACATGAATTGGCTCGAGGCACGTTCGTGTGCTTATTTGTCGCATCTAAGCTTGCAGGATATCAGATTCTATAAATCCTAATCTGTATTTTTTCACCTCCCCAATGAAATTACCAATCATGCATTTTTAGAAAGTTATCAAAATTATGAGATTTAGTATATTGAGTTTATCGTCGTCTGTTGAATACTTCTCTGTGAATTCCTTAAAGCTGATGAGTTTTTTAAGAGCTATCGAATGAGTATACTGCAAGTGCCCAAAGCAAAGCCGCATTTTATATCAATTTATTATGAAAACCAATTTTACAATTTAGGTAAGCATTTGATGCTAAAATTATAAATAGGTCAATTAAAGATAAGTCACCAAATCTTAAATCTCACCTATCCTAATAATTAATCAAATTATTTATAATTAATATTACAAATTCAAATTTAGTAATGGACTCCAGTCAGAGAGAGCTGAGCTAATGAAGGCAACCAATACTTGGTTCATGAATGTTTGCAGTTACCAAGAGACTATAAAATAAATGAAGAAAATGCTAACATATGAAAGTCTCCCGATGAGCTCAAAGCCCCCGAGGAGCATCTGGACGATCATTTGTGTGCATGGCATTGGTGGTGACCCTGGCTTCATCCTTCAATATGATAATCTCCAGGACTAAGAAGTAAAGCAGCATCCCGTCAACACTAACCCTATTGATTACAACGGCCAGCCCAATAAGATCCAAGCGGACATTATCAACGCCATGGAGAGGCCCCAGGAACCTAGCATAGACAAGTCGTACTTAAAGACAGTCTTCATTAAGAATTCCAGGACTCCCAGAATCATCATAAAGCACTTCACCAATTGCTGGTTTAGCGAGACAACTAATGAGCTTGAAAGTGGCACTGACAGGAGATACAACTCTAGAATTACCAAAAGCTCCATGTAGCCGGTTGTCCAATTATGACTAGAGATCAGAAAAAATACTATGATAAGATTTATAAAATTGTTGAAGAGTCTATCCGCTTATTAAAGTATTTTTATCAATGATAATTTATTTAAATGCACAAAATTCAATTGAATTTTACTCTTTTGTTTTAAACAATTGATATGAAATTAAAAAAAAAGGATTAAATATCACTAATAGGTGTAAATTATACATAGAAAGAAAGATGCTATTATACAATTTAGATTAAATATATTATGATAAGATTATATATAATAGATAGTTGCTTTATTATTTGAAGTCAAAATAAAAATATATTTATTCAAAAATAAAAAATATGAGTGCAATTAAAATATAAGCAGACAAAATAAATTATTTTAAAACATTGAATTGGTGCCTCATTTAAGAGTTATTATTTTTATTCGTATCATTTAAATTGTGTTGAGCAAGAATTTACAAGATATTATTGAATTTTTTGAATCATTGAAATAAATATTCAAAACATATAAATATATAGACTTAATTGCATATGAAATTACCTATACGTTTTATGAATTTTATATATACATTTTAAAAATTCTAAAAAATCAGGGCAAAAGTAAAAAAATGTTAAAAGTACTTACTTTTAGCACATATTTAGATCAGTAGAATCATTTAGAATTTAAAGTTAGCTTTTACTAATTACACTCTCAGTATAATGTATTGGTTTATTAATATAAATATTATCAAAATTTATTTTTTATTTCCTTTTTTTAAATAAATTTTTATTTATTATATAGTAATTTATCTATAAATAATGATTTACGAATCGAATTACTTTAAAACAAATAAAAAGCTTGAGAAAGGCATTAAAGATGACTGCATTAATGAGCTCGTTAATTACAAAAAATTATAAAAACTAGATCTAGAAAACCATAAAAGATAAATTGAAAATCATTTTGGGATCCGAGTTTTTTTACAAATATATATATAGAATAAAAAAGAATAATAAAAATATTATGAGTTGAATTTATTTATGAAATCATCCTAAAGTTATCGCATTCTGAGATAACGATGAAAAGACATTAAGAAATTTGGTAAAATTATATTCATAGCAAATTTTATAATTTTATAAAAAATTTCAGAGAAATCATTTAATGAAAATCAAAATTATTATTAAATAAGAAAGTTAATTGCTGGGTGAGGTACCAATCTCACTAAGGACTTTCAAATAGAACTTTCTACTACACTAAGGCCTGCTGAGGGTAGGCGGGAGTTACTGGGTTCACCGCATTTTGGGCCAGTCGGCGGGGTTCAATCTGTTAGTCCCTAGACTCCTCGAGATGACTGCACGTTAAGGATTTCCCTGCATTAGATGAGCAACCTGGCGTGAGTTTAGTTTCCAAGGTAGTAGGGAGTAGGATGAAGGTGGTGCTCAGCCTTCAACAGTGAGAAGATGATAGCAAGGGAAGTCAACGATAAGGTATTATTTCCCACACCAAGTTTGGTTATGAGGCTACCACAGCGAAAGGACAGAGACTACATTCTCAGCAACGGTGGGACTTGGTAAGAGTTTTCACCACCCTCTTTTTAATTGTTTACAAGAAGCAGAGCTCTGCGATCTCTGCGGGAAGTACTCCCCACAGTTAGTGCAGAAATTCACTAACAACTGGGGCTCTTACTTCGGATGCATCTCGGTTTGGAGTGTTGTGGAATGGGAAGCGGGGTGGTTTTTCAGAGTTTTTTGTCTTCACAACGAAATACGTCACGGATTGACAAGTCGACTCAATCAGATACGTCTACGTCACGACTAAGATAGATGGTTTGGTTTTTGTATTAAACAGTGATATGTTAAATTTATTTGATTTTAATGATTAACTACTAAAATTAAATTTGGATTTGTGGCAATATAAATTGCAATCAATTAACATGAAATTTTTCACATATTTTTATCTTAAACTTGTATTGGCATAATGATTCGTATAGTTTTTATGGTATATAGCACTATCCTTCTAAAAATTTTAATTTATTTAAATTGGTTTTTTTTAAAATCATTAAAATAAAGACATAAAAGAACGATGTTATAAAAAATAAAAATTGTTATTACTAAACATTTAAAGATTAATTGCTGATTTTACTGAATTTTTATATCATATAAGAAAGCCTTCATACACAATGATTCCTTTAGTTTAAACACGAGAATATAAGAAGTCACCATGCTACTTTGAAAATGGATCACTATATCAAAAGATATAGGCTATTTAAGATCTAGTTAAAAGTTAAAACATTTTGTGACACCAGCATATTAATATTTTGATTTATTTTAACTATTTATATTTAATAACAATTAAGTCCTTTTTTATAATCGCCATTATTGCTTACCTAAATTTATGATTTTTACAAAAATGTTGAAATTATTTTAAGACATTGGGTTATCATCATTTTTCTATCTTTTACATAATTAATATATATATTAAATCATTAAAAACTATTTAATTAATAGGGTATTAGTTTTGTTGATTAAATAGTTTAAGTTAAGTTATTATAAACATATATTGTAAGTGATCAATGGATCCACACTCTTAACACAGACATTCAATGCTAGTGATTATAAAATATAATATTGCTAAAGTATAATTGAAATGGGGAAATATGAAAAACAAATTAAGAACTCTAAATAAATTTTTAATGTATCCTCCATGTATTAGACATCTCTTTAAATATAATTTGGAATCGAGTAAACGTAATTCAAACTATATGTTTAAACTGTTTAATGTTTAATTCGAATTAAGCATTATAGATAAACTAAAAGCATAAATCTGATTAAATGATTATTACCAAACAGTAAACAGTTTAAATAAGCATTTGATTAGCATTTAATTATTATGAAAAAAATAATCTATTTTTTGTAATAAATGCAATCAGTTCTAGTTAAATTTCACAGTGAAACTTGAATCCTGAAGTAAATTTCTTCAAATACATACATCCATGTTTATGGCTTCTAAATTTTACCCTCTCATCATCCTCCCTTTCTAGCATAAATCTCTTGTATATATTCTTTGACTTGATTGCAGTAACTGGGGACTTCTATTCAGATAATATTGAATTTATTGCTAAGTTGCACAAGTTTATCTCTCTTTATGAAGACTTCAAAATCAGCTGGTGCGGTCCTTCAAATATGAGGCAATATGTGGTGATGACTATCGAAGTATTTTTAATGCTAGATGAGTAGTTTCATATTCACAATCTATTGCGAAGCCCTTGCCTTCTGATAAATTCTCCACCTATGCTATATTCGTCCTACTCCAAAAAAATGAGGGTGGTTTTTTTGTAAATCCATCAAGTTTATAAGAGGCGCAATGTCTTTATCTGCTCCTTTTACATGAAAATGCAACTCTCACCCCTCCAATATAGCAGATGAAAACCCTCTTAGGGACTTCAGTAAACGTGGATTTACCAGATTTTGTAGGACCGACTATCCAAAAGCTGTTCATCTTGCGATTAATTAGAAAAATGTCACATTCTCCTGGATATAAGCTTCCTTTTTTATTGTATCCTTAACGGTTCAGTCCTATACTATCATCTATAGATATTCTGATTTTGCCAGAAGTGCTTAAAATGATGTGACAGGTGAGATTTCATATATTAAAAAGAGCTTGGAATCATTTATGAGTCTAACATGCTATTTCTTTTTCTTTTACAAACTGCGCTATTAGTATTAATGACTTGAAGTCTCTATAATGATTATGGTAAAACTCTACGCTCTTGCATCTCCTCCTATGTATCCAGAGATGAATTTTATTGATTTTACTCCCATCGGATCTTCTGATTTTTTATATAATTATTAGAGTGAGCCATTGACTGAAGCTAAGCATAAAAGTTGAATAAATTGTTTTAAGTCCATAGATAAATATAAATTTTTAATTTTAGAATATCTCAATCAGTTTTTGTTCATATGGAGCAGCCGTATTCTCGGCTTTGATGCCACAACAAACGAACTCCGAATATTAATTATAGCCTATTGTTGTAAAATAAGCATCCACTATAGCTTACTGTTATAAGTAAGTATCACTTTAGTCTAATGTTGTAAAGTATTTCGAATAAGTCCATCAGAATTTCCATCAATGTGAGCAACCAAGTAGTTCTATTGGCTCTTATCGTAGAAATATTTCCAAATACCAACAATAATCTTTTTTTTTCCTTTATCAATTCATTCTCTAATGCCTTTCATGACTAGCTACCTCCGATTACTCTTGTTTGTGATCTTTATTTATCATTCTCAGTAATTAGTTTTATCTTTGATTTTTCAATGAAGATTCTGTAACTTATTTAGGAGAAGCTCTCCATTTATTTAAATTATGAATTTATCCAATTTATCTAACAAACATTAGATTAATATTTTTCCTAATAATTAAACGCTAACTACATGTACATTTACTCGGATACAATTTAGATTTAAGGAGATGTCTAAGACTTGGAAGCCACAATAATTTTACATTTTAATTTTTAATTTTTCTATCATATCTTCCTAATTCAGTCATACTTTAAAAATAATATTAATAATTAATTCAGTTTTTAAACTGTCAGAGACTCGTGAAAGTCTCATCTATTTCATATCTTTTCTTTGCGTAGATTCTTGTTATACTATTCTTGACTTCTTCAAATATTATATATTTAGACTTTATTTTTGACAGATTTTATATTTTTAAGTTATTTCATTATATCATTTTTTTTCTTATCATAAACCTTATTACTCTGTGATATCTTTTTATCAAATTCTTGATCAATGATTTGTAACTCAGATTATTCTTAATTCCCAGGTATATCTTTTCGTCGACTAATGATTGCTATTAGGAGCTGTTTACTCAAATAATCTTTCACATAGATTTAGTTTCATATCAAAATTAGCAATATGTGGCTTAATGATACTTCAAGCAATATCTACTTTTTCAGTATAGAGTTTGATTTAATTGATCCTTGAATAAGTGTGCTACCATTACAGCTAAGTTTAAATTTGAAATCATTGCAGATCGTTTTCAACTATTTTTTATATTTATGACCAGTGGTTATATTCTTAACAAATCTGGTAGGTTAAGTCTAATCCTCATTCGTTCCATGTGGTCAGTACCTCTTGTGAAGTACTCTTACTTTAGACCTTATATTCTAGATTCACAAGGAAGCAAAGTTTCTTGATAGCGCATTAGTTTCAAAATATTCGGAGAGAAATAATCATTTTCAATTGCATCCATATATTTTAGTTAAAGATATCTACAATTAATCTATGAATTTGTTAATGTTCAAGCTATTGTATTCCAATAAAAATCTCTTATGCTTGTGTGAATAGTCTAGACTGACTGTAATGATCTTTAATAAACAAATCAGTTCAAACTAGTCTTTTCTTAAGTTAGCTGCTTTTGCTTTCTGAATAACCATAAACTTAAGTTATTTCGTTGAACTTGTATTGAGTTAGCATTATCTTGGTCTTCATTCAGCGAAAGACATCTATTTTATTGATCTCACCATGGGAGATTGGTTTCTGTTCTTATTAAGAAGCCTTTGTACTTAAGGTCAAGGAGTTTACTGCTATTTTGATGCTAGCATTACCAGCAAAGACAGTGAAGGCAAGTTTGATCTTCCTTGGATCATCTTAAGGTAATTAATGAGGGTTATATAGCACCTATTACATCTAGTAATGTTGCAAGAATTATTTGTATTAGTTAGATGGTTTGTTCATCGTTAGTTTCTGCTATTAGCTTGCTTACTTATCAGTGAAGTAAGACGGATAGAATAAAGTCAAGGAATTATCGCTTCATTCCTATTTAGTATGTAGATTTAAATTTATTAATTAATATTTTAAATAAGATTCTAAATTTAATGGGACAGTTAAATATTTCTAAACACCTATATTTTATTACACACCAATTCCATGTTTTAAAAGCAGTCATAAACATAAGACAAGGTTAATCTTGTCTGAAAATTGAGGAGACGGGAACAGCTTCAAATCTTCAAATCGAACGAAGCATTTGTTGAACCCATTTTGCATTACTGACCCCTGTATCTGAAATTATGTCTTACTTTCATAAAAAATCCAAAGTATATATCATAGCTGATTGACCTCCAATTATCAATATCCATACAATCAAATCTTATTTAGAGATTTCTAGAGGTGACTTAAGAGTTAAAAAGTAGCAAACTATAATATTATTTGTGTAAGAGAGTCGATAAAAAGGTAAAAAATATTAGCAATGCATATTGAAGCCCTACCTACTCAACTAATTAATATCATAATTTTTATACTAAAAGGATGTCTAAAATAATATTTTTAAAGCAATTGTCATTTAAATTTTATCTGATTGAATTTTCCTTATATTTTAGTATATTATTAGTCAATAACTGAAGAGAGGGTTTATCGTGTCTTATAATTCATTTTACTGGAACAGCCACAAATCTTTAATTTTTGGAAATCTAAAAGTGCGTCAGTTGTGTCCATTTTGCTAGTATTAACCATTTAAACACTACCAATCAGTAGAAATATTTAACTTATTTTTAAAGAATTTTAGAGTAAGGGAGGATACATCATTACGTATATACGGGACAAAGTTGATTATTCTCTTTATTTTCTTTTTGAAAATCAAGTAATCTAGCTTTTTCAAATACCATTGCTAAAAATATTTTGTTTCCTTAATTTTAAAAACTTTTTTCTTAATAAAACATCTACCTTTATTAGTATTTTAATACATTTATATTCTCAGTTTTGTGTTATAATGAATTTCTTAACTTCTTAGATTTTTAATATAATTTGTGAACCAAATCTTTTACTTTGTCTAATAATTCTTTCCAAATTCTATATAGCCCAAATATCTAAAAAGATGCTTTGCTTTCCAATTATTCAGTCAAAATAGTATAAAAATCGTGAATATAAAAATCCTTAAATACAAAGAAATATATATAATACTTACTTGTTAAATTTTTAATATTTTATATTAGAAATATGTATTATTTAAAACATTTATTTATTTGATTGTGAATTTATGAATATAAACTAATTTCTTTTGGCTTCTTGAGCCTATTATATATATTTTCAATTTATATTTATATCTTTTAATATGTTAATTAATAGTGAATAATAGAAATGAAGTTTTCTTTTAATTTTTATTAAGTTTAATTTATTCATAAGTATAAACATAAATAATATTGAAATAATTTACTAATAAAAGTAGCAATTCTTAAAACTCAAAATAAATTATTTAACTTAAATTTTAAACAGTGAATAAATCAACTTTCCTTTAAGTAGAAAAGTAATTAATAAATCAAAAATATTTAAAATTAAAAAAATAAAATTAGAATTAATAATTAAAAATATAATAGAAATTGGCTCAAATAGTAAAAATATAATATTACTACTTGCGCCCATATTTAATATAATAATTATAATAATAATAATAATGTGATCACATTGAGGTCTCTGGGGACCCGCCGATCTTAAATATGTGATAATACATAAGGGTCTTGCCCTTTTCATCTTAAATGTTCTGGTATTCCGTAAATTTTTTTGGATTTGATTTGGATGTCCAGTTTTCTCTTCTTCTTCCATCTTGGTACTCCTTTCCAAAATCTGTGATTTGCCACTTCCTCTTTGTGTCAGTTGAGCATGAATATGTTAGCGTCTTCTTCTTTCTTGAACTTGAGTTCAATTTAATAAGTGCCTCCCATTTCTTTACTTTTAGGTTTTGTCTTGAACATTGATAGTTGTTCAATATGAGGGAATATTTAGTTCCTAAGTTGTTGGGGTCCATATTTTTTTGCATCAACATAGAGCATAATCATGGAATTGATTGATGCTGACTTTTTGACGTTTAGGTTGATTTTTACGAAAGCATTAGTGTGGAATAGTTTGAATTGTTCCTTCTTATCGTCGTCCAATTCGTGTCAGTAATTGTTCTTAGTTCTCGCTTAGTACCATTTCAATTGTTGGTTAGCTTAGAGTGATAAATGTTTAAAAATTCTTTCATTCACTTAGTACTCTGTTTTATTAAGGGCTTTAAATTGAAATTATTACTAAAGTTTATAATTACTAATATGAATTAGTTTAACATTATTAATATTATTCTTCGACTCTTGATTAAACTGATCAGATGAAAGAATACTGGTCAGACATTTCTGATGTGATACGTCATCGATAAAAGTTTGTTTAGGTTTCTTAAGCATTTATAATGATGTGTCAATTTGGTCTTCGTCAATGTCTTTCATTTCGACATCCTCTTGGAATTGTTAAATGGCGTTTTTTTGTAGCTTTTTAGGGTTATCAAGAATAGGTTATTATAGTCGATTTTGTTTTTATCTACCTTGGTTTGCTAGGTTTTCAAGATTTTTTATAGCTAAGCTAGCTACTTTGAAGTTAATTCCTATTAGACTTAGGGTATTTAATAGTAAAAGCTAGTTGGTGGATTAGTGCCTAGAACCTTTCTTCTCTGAAGTGATATTCAAAGTTTCTGTTCTTAGTGCCAATAGCTATGTCTTAAATGTGTCCAATCTCTTGAGTTTGGTTGTATTTCTGAATCTTTAGGATCATAACAAAGAGTAGATTCAAGTGAGATTAATAGGCATTAAGACACTTGACTTGGGAATTTTAAAGTTCATCTTGGTTTAAAGGTAAAGATTCGTCAAGGATAAGGTCAGTAGTATCTCTACATTTTTAGACTAGGGAGAAAAGACTAGTTTCTTTAATGCTGACTTCATCGATAGCTTTCTTGATATTTAATATCAAGTCTTTTTTGTTCTTCATTATTGTAGGAAGTGAAGACCACCTCATATTGTTTCTTTGTAGTTGGATATTCTCAAAGTTAACTGAAGGTGGGGCTAGGATGTGAGCATACATTTTTGCAGAGCTCTGAATTAAGATAATAATTTTTTATATAAATTTTCTATTGCTTTTCTAATCTGCTCCATTGTCTTCAAAGAAGAGTTAATTAGTGCCCTTCGAGTTTTTGAGTATGAATTATTTGAAACCCTTTTAGATTTTTCGACTCAAATACGGGCTTAATTTCTTTTAACTTTTTATGTTAATATTTAATATAATAATATAAAAATCAAACGAATTTTTTAAAAATAATTATTTTAATGTTTGGACAATGATTTATTTATAATTTCAATATATTTTAAGAATTTAAATATTCGCAATTTTGAATATATTTTGACTGATTATTAATAATATTGAATTTATATTTAAATCTTCAAATTCATTGAATATTTATAAAGAAATATAAATAAAAACATCTAATATTTCTTTTGGCATAATTTAAATTTATTTAAATTCTAAGCTTAATTGTTCATGCTACTTTAATTTAATCTATCTATGCGTGAATATTCTAAGCAATTTATTCTAAAATTATTACTTCTAATTTCTTAACTGCTTATTTCTGTTATATTCATCTTTCAAACTATTTATTTGATATGTGAGAATATTTGTTGCCTCTTTTAGTTTATTTATAATTTTTTAGTTGTGAATTGATTCCTTTATAGTATGATTTAGAATAATTAAAGTTTATAATAGTTTTAGGTTGAAACAATTGTCTGCATTACTTTTATTATTTTAATCATTTTAGCTTTTATCAAAAAATTCTAATATTTTATAAATTGGTAATTATTGTCATCTTGAATTAGATAATCCAGGTATAATTTATTAGATTCAAAGCCCCAAAACCCTTTCAGTAGTTTGATTGAGTTTTTGATTGATAAAAGTAGACTATTAGTGCATACTTTATTAGGGTTTTAATAGGGTTTATGTAGGGGTTTAATGTTTAAATATTAGTATTTTAAGTGAGTATATGCGAGGTTTAGGGTCAGTTTATGACAGTGAGTATATAGATTTATTGTTTAAGTTGCGATATGGATGTGATGAATATAGTGAATAACTCAAGCCTGTTCTGAATTATACGTTCTATAGCAAGGCTACTCCATAAATCTCCAGCAACTGTGAAGACTCACTGTCTATTACCATTGAATTTAAAGAGATAGAATCTTAATTCTAAGCCTAAAAGACCTCTAAAATTTTAGCAGCATCATATTGAATATCTTATTAATGATAAGACTCTTAAATACTGGGCTCAATTCTCTCTACCCTAGAGGACTTTAATGTTTCATCGCCAATTTCCTGAGCTTCACATCTCTGCTTAATCTATAGCGAACATATATAAGAAGAATGGAATATCTTACAAGACAGTCAATCGCATTAAGAGAGTGATTGACTTTAATGTTCCATTTTATAAGGATAATTTAAATTATATATATACGATTAAATGCAGAGAGCTATTACTAATAACATTAAGTTCATACACGCTGATGAGGCAGTATTCACGTTTAATACCTTCATATCAAGGTCTTGGTATAAGAGGTACAGCAACATTGAAGTATATGATTAAAAGGTTAAGGTTTAAACTCATGCAATACTTGGTGGAATAAGTGAAGATAGTGGCCTCGAGACTTAGGTTATTCACCCTCGTTCTATAAAGACTGAATAATATATTAAATTCTTGCAATAACTGAGAGATAAGTACGCTGACTAATAAATTATTCTATTCGTTGATAACTTGTCAGTTCATAAAACTAAAGACTCAAGGAAGGAATATGAAAGGCTAAATATAATCA
>ARYC01002143.1:0-26640 GCA_000711775.1 Oxytricha trifallax
AGAAAAGTTTGAGAAATGAGGGAGTGCAATCAGCTGAAATAAATCAGTTAAATAAAAAGGCAGCTGATTTACAAAGAGAGAATTCTGACTAATAAACTATAAATAACGATTTGATATAGAGACTGCAATAAAAAGATTCAGATTTCTAATAACTCTAGTAATTTGGAAAGTCAATCGAGTCTAAAATGTAGCGTAAAGACATTTATATTATAGGACTTGAGAAATAAATTGCCTAATTAAATGAGGAGCTTGATAAGTACAGATATGGCAACTTCTAGAAAATAAACTAAAATAATACTTCGTAATTATAAACAATTGATAGGTAAAAACTGCTTGACTAAGAAAAAATTGCCTAATCTATCAAAGAAGAGATGTGGTAAATGAAGAGTATGTTAAGAGAAAAAGATAAATAGATAAAAGATTATTAATAGAGAGTAAATGAATTAAGTTAATAAAGGTAAGAACTTACTATGAAAATGAGCACACCTGGTTTTGGACATTAAGGGAGCTACGATTCAAGAGGTAAAATTAAAAATAGAAATAAATCTGCCGACTTAATAGAAGGTGCAAGCATGGAGTCCCAAACTTATAATTAATCAATGATCATTCAATAACAAATGAGAAATACATAGTACAGTCAGTTTGGTGAACTTGATCAATCATAAATTTAACAGAAAACCTTTGACAAAGATTAATAAAATTTAAGTATCTTAAATCTTGAAAATGCTTGGTTGCTCTACTTTACAAGAACTTTCTCAATTCCATAAGTTAGCAGTTAAAGAAAGAAAGTTCTGCAAAAAGATATAAAAATTAGTGAAGGATGTTGAAGGAAAGAAGCCAGAGCATTTGAAAGAATGTTGGAGATGGATTAGAGGTCTGCTTCATGATTTCATAAATCTAAAGAAATCCATTGCTGACTAGCAAAGATTAATAACTAAAATGGAGTAGCTTGTAATTCTACTATCAACTAACACATAATAAGTTAATACAAATTCATCGCAACCAATAAGTCACTTTACTGAACAATTAAATGATTAATTGACACCCTCTGATTTTAATACGAGAGAAAAAATAAACCTATTACTAAAACCCCATAGATCAATTAAGAAGCGAGGATAGGAGTTAAGAACAATTAGATTAAAAATTAATTATAATTGGCTAATAATATAAATAATTAGGCTAGAATCAAATTTACACTGCCTGATTGGTTTATTTTATAAGGACAATTAATCGAGCCAATAGTTTTAATAATTAGCCCAAACATTATAATTATACGCCAATAATAATTAATTCTTAATTTAATTGTTCTTAACCCCAATTCTCATGTCTTAATTGGGGTTTTGGGGTTTATAACAGAATAGCCCACTTTTACAAAAGATTCAAATAAAAAGTTTAAATCATAGCATTGAAGTCTGGTAAAGCGATAAGGCACTGCCTAAGAAACATTATCAAAATTAATATGGAATATAAAAGACATATAATAACAATTTAAATAACTCAAATAAATACATTCACATAGTAGAGGAACTTAATTATGCAAAATAAACAGGAGTATAGGAATTGAAGAAAATAAAAGTTTCGCAGTCTTAATAAAATAGAGCACTTATAGAATGAAATAAGCTCAAATCATTTTACATGTGATTATAATCATATTTATTCTTTACTATTTTTCAGTTGAGAGATGATTATAAGAATTGATTAGTTTTATCAAATTAAGTTAAAAAATATTTCATTACTGATTGTCATGCTGGTAATATAACATAAAGCATATATTTTAAATTACATTAAAATATTTATACTTTAAAGCCCCTTTAGATGAAGCAACTTTGATATTAGTAAATTACTTAATAAACTTTAGAATACTATGCAAATGAGAGAAATTGTTAGACTTTGCTTATTGTCTCATTCCATTTCTTTAATTCATATCAACATCTTGTTATCCCTAAGTTTATTGGCTTTGAACATTCAATATTACAAATGTGATAGGCTGCTAGTTACTTATCAACTCTACAATAGGGAGAAACTCTTTGAATCTTATTTCAGCTTGTAAGTTATTTTACTATTAGAGCATGTGGAGGGTAGTTTGATCATTCTAACTCATTTAATTGTGCTTATTTTGGTTGCTGTGACTCATTTAACCAAACTGAGAAGTAGAAGTATTCTAAGCTTTCTTCTAATGTTATAACTGATATTTCTTCTTAGTGTTCCCAGGCTAATAAGCACTATGTTGCTAAATTTATTGCAATAAGTAGTCGTAAAGTCCTTCGTCTTGAGATAAGTAATTTACGAAATGAATCTCTATGGATTCTTTGTCAGTCAAATAGAACTGGAAGGTCACTAACAAAAAGTCTGAAGTCTAAAAGTTTAAAGTATCAGAGATATATGGATGCATTTATTCAAAGTCATCAAAGCAAAGAGTTTCTCTTCTAGTTTGAACAAAAATCTTGCAAACTTCTTGCATAGAGTTCAAGTGTTTATATAAAAGGTTGGAGAAATTTAGGAACTAATTAAGAGGAGTATCGAAAATATGTATGAGAGTTTTCCTATTGTTAAGGTTTATTAAAAAAAAAAATAAGTTTCTCGCTTCAGATAGTGTCTCATTCCAAGGTCTCAAAACAAACTCAAAGCATGGATTTAGTTAAGAAAGTATAAGCAAGTCAATCGTTAATATTGATAAATTTATTCTGAGTAAGCAATATTAATTTAATTAAATATCAGGACTATCCTTCCAATCCACTAGCTTTTATTCAGTATAGTCATTTCCAAGGATTTTGTCGAAATCTATTTGCATATTTAGCCTATTGAAATTTAAACTTCTATATCCATTATTCACAATACTAATAGATAAATGCTCTATTGATTACAGATCTCTGATAGCAACTATCGAAAAGGGTGTCTCAATCATCAAATGATTCATAAATTCCTGATCACTGAATGATTTCAGTAGTTAAACTTCATTTTCAAATTACCCTTAAAGTTTTTCCTTCTAATCCTCGAGTTTTCTAAGAAAATCTTATTCACGCTGCTTCAAAGTGTCATTTTCTTAACTGAGATTAACCATTATATTACAATCTTTATCATAGTGAATTTGCATTTGATTAACTTAGCTATCTATAAATTAGTAATCTTTCTCAATTTCTTAGGTCTCAAGCTCTAATTGCCTAATTTATTGCAAAATCTACTGATCTTGTGAACAATTACTTTAAAAGGCATCTTTTTCTTAGTCAAAGGAATTTTAGATAGATTAAACTTGGCTTTCATGTTCAAGTTGAATATTCTAGTTATTTTACTAAATCCTCGAGGTCTGTTAGCAATGCTGAATTTAGATGATGTTTCAATAATGCTTAAGCTACATTATGAGTCTTGGGACATCATTTGAGAGTTTGACATGGAGTCAGGTATACTAAAGTATTCTCATATGAATTTGCTTCTTCTCAATATCCCTAAAATAAGACATTTTAGGTAGTGAACTTTTTTAAAAGTAATAATTTATCATAAATTTGCTAAATTTTATTTTCTTCAAAAAGATTTTGTTTGCATTTTTAATCTCACCTTAATATAATGAATCATAAAAAAAAGCAGCAAAATCAAACAAAATAAATTTGTTGAAAAATTCCTTTTTAAATATAATTTATGGTATATTTTTTAATTATCACTTTTAAAATAAAGAATTTGGTATGTACAATCATAATGAATTGTAATTTATGAATTGAACATACTTTAGAATAATTAAGAAAAAAATAATGAAAATAATTAATTATAAAATACAAATAATAATTTGGCCCCAACATTTAAATAAATAAATTCTTTTTTGGTTTCCTACCTTTAAAATTTGATAGTTTGCATCAATTTTTATTTCTGGTCACCTCCAAATTTATCTAAATTCTCCTTGTTGGCTTAGTTGAATTTTGCAGGTTTGCAAACATTAACTCTGCCTTCTTTCCTGTTAGTTTCATTATGCAAATTGTAGATTTCTATTTTGAAAATGTTATAGTTATTTAAAAAAATAAACTTACTTTAAGAATCAGCAACTGCATTACTTGACTTCATCTAAGGCTAAATTGACATCTAATTGCTGTTTAGTTTGGCTCTATGACTATTCGAGTAATTTGGCAGACTGCTGTTCGTTGAGTGAAAAATGCTTTCTTATTTTCTTTTCATATCTGTTCTTTTTTATATAATTTAAATTTAATTTGATTTTAACTTATGCAAAATTCAAATAAACTCTTTATTAATATGTGATCAATAAAAATAAAAAAAAAGATTTCAATTAGTATTTATTGAATTTAGGGCAATAATGCTGATGAAAATAAAAAGTTTATAAAAGAATTAATTTGCATAAAATGTACTCTGGGTCACCCTTGAAACTCAACTAATAAAGATTAAAGTATGAAGAACTGCATAGGTATAGTTCTTGAAAACGAATTGACGATTATTCTCCAGAAGATATAACACATAGAATGCCACAGAAATCATTATTGTAGGAATACATTTTAATTTGTAAAATTAATTAAAAATAAATAAATATTAAATCAAAATCGTGGCAGTTAAAGTTGGCCAATTTAAACGATCTTGGGCTCATTCGATAGAGAATTCAAAATTAGCTGGACTTTATTGTTGGCGGTACTATTTTATCGCATCCCTGGAGCGAGATAACTACAATTTAATTAAATACCTCTAAATTCATTAAATTATACCCTCACATTAAAGTCGAGTTATCTCGCTCCAGGGATGCGATAAAATAGTACCGCCAATAGTAAAGTCCAATTAATTTTGAATTCTCTATCGAATGAGCCCAAGATCGTATAAATTAGCCAACTTTAACTGCCACGATTTTGATTTAATATTTATTTATTTTTAATTAATTTTCCAAATTCATATGTATTCCTACAATACTATATATAATTTACTCTATTCTCTATAAATCATGAAATTTAGCTCACTGTATTTTAATTAAAATCAAACTCTTAGATAAGTTTTGAGAAGAAAAAAGATCACGCTAATTAGAAATTGCTTTTTACTATCGGCAGGAGATCCCCATTTTTAATAAGAAATAAAAAATTGTAAGAGACATAAAATTAAGAAGACTCGAATGCAAGCAGAGAGTTAGATCATGAACTCGAAGATATTATTGATAAATCATAGATTGTACAAAATTAAAACAGGATTAGGGAAATTATCTCTAGAAATCACTTTCGAGAATTAGAGAGATAATAAGATTAAGATAAGAATGACCACTCTCAGCACTAGTTAAGTAAATTTGGTGGAACTCTGAAAATTAACAATTAAATTAATTAGGCTAAAACCAGGAGCCCAAATAGTCCAATTTGTGAGAAGTTCATCAAGAAACAAATAATTTCAAGGGACTAGGGAAAAAAGTTGTAAAAAAGTATAAGTCATTAGTAATTGAAAAATAACTTGAAGTTATTTGACAATTCATCCTACCAATCTAATTTATACTAGCAGGATAATATGGATGAAGCAAAACTAGATTCGACATTAAATCAGAGTTTAAGCAAGTAAGAAATTAAGTAAAATCTACATAGAAAAATTAAAAATGCTTTTAGAAGCATAATAATTTTACAAATTAGGAGAAAAAGTAAATTAAAGTCGTTAAATGCAGAAATGAAAAAAGAATTTATTAGAGCTTGAATTTTAATCAATTAGGAGTAATCTTGAAATAGAGAAAAATAAGAGTAAAGATATTTTTTTGGTAACTTTTAGGGAAATTATTTGAAATAATACACTTTTAGGGGATACTTTGAGAAGTCTCAAATTCATCAACCACCTCTAAGTCTGAGGACCAAGTGGAGAGTTGACTCCTTTTGGATGTTGTAGTCGGACAAGGTTCTGCCGTCTTCAAGTTGCTTACCAGCGAAGATAAGTCTTTGTTGATCGGGTGGGATACCTTCCTTGTCCTAGATCTTGGCCTTCACGTTTTCAATGGTGTCTGATGGCTCAACATCGAGGTGATGGTCTTTCCGGTAAGGGTCTTGACGAAGATTTGCATACCACCTCTCAATCTGAGGACCAAGTGAAGGGTTGACTCCTTTTGGATGTTGTAGTCACTAAGGGTTCTTCCATCTTCAAGTTGCTTTCCAGCAAAAATGAGTCTTTGTTGATCGGGGGGAATACCTTCCTTATCTTGGATCTTGGCCTTGTGACGTTTTCAATAGGTAGTCTGATGGCTTCAACACTCAAAGGAGTGATGGGTCTTTCCAGGTGAGGGCGCTCACGGAAGATTTGCATACCTGCCCTGAGTCCTGAGAACCAATGTGAAGGGTTTGATTCCTCTTCTGGATTGTTGTAGTCACTAAGGGGTTCTTCCGTCTTCGAGGTTACTTTGCCAGTCAAGATGAGTCTTTGTTGATCCGGTGGGATTCCTTCCTTGTCTTTTGGATCTTGGCCTTGACATTATTCGATAGGTGTCAGATGGGGCTCAACGTCCAAGAGTGCATGGGTCTTTGCCTGTGAGGGGTCTTAACGAAGATTTGCATACCTCCTCTGAGTCTGAGAACCAAGTGAAGGGTTGATTCCTTCTGGATGTTGTAGTCACTAAGGGTTCTTCCGTCTTCGAGTTGCTTGCCAGCGAAGATGAGTCTTTGTTGATCGGGTGGGATTCCTTCCTTGTCTTGGATCTTGGCCTTGACATTTTCGATGGTGTCAGAGGGCTCAACGTCCAAAGTGATGGTCTTGCCTGTGAGGGTCTTAACGAAGATTTGCATGTTTATTTTTGGTTGATTGTAAATTAATTATAATTTGAATGCGACAATCCCTTTTATACCCCGATTTAAGACTAAATTTTTAAATTACTGATCAATATTTCCTTTCTAGAATATTCATCTATTTTTATTCCATCAAATATTTAAAAGAAAGTAAAATCTACAATCCATTGTTTAGAACTGTTTTAAATTAGAAAAAGTTTCCAAACGATAGAAACAAGAACTTGTTAGAAGTAGTGATAGGTTTAATAACTTTTACGTGGAGTATTAGAGATTTTTGGATTTTAAGCAGGAAGCAGGATGGTACGATGAAACTTCTGATGCTAAAGATGTTCTTATAAATCCAAAGTTTAAATTACCACACTTGCAAAATTAAAGTAAAAACTAATCCCGCCTTTCTATGAATCCCTACAAAAATGATCTTGGGATTATGATTAAGCAGCAAAATAATGACATTAACGATACTGAAGATCTTGAAGAAATGAAAAAACAAAGAGGTAAAGCTTATTTCATGAAATCTGATTTGACAACTGCAGAAAATTACTTAAATCTTATCAAAATGAAGACACTTGAAGTTAATCACAATTCAGTGCATAACTTTCATCATGCTGCGATTAAAGAATTTAATAATAGTCATAGTGATGCTAAATTGATTAGATATACCAAACCTGTTAGTTTTCCCTTGAAGAAATTAAGAAAGTTTGCTGCTTAAGTTTGATACTTCTAAGAATATTCTTAATTTCATTAACTTTAATATATGTCATAACTACATTTCTTTAACAATTTTAAGTACAAAATTTTAAAAACAATTATAGTCTTCAAAAGTTCTACTCTAATCTTCTAATATCTATCCACTTAGAACTAATTTAAAGTTGCATTGTAAGTATTCATCTTAATCTTTAAGTTTTTACTTAAGTATCTCTAAAGTTTCACTTGTTCTATATCAATTGTTATTGAAATATAACTACATTTGTTTATCTTAATATGTAATTCAATTATTAATCTATAAAAGTAAATTATGTCTTATTAGGATTAATATTCTAACATAAAATAATATATAAGTTTGTAATATAAATTTATTTTAAAACAAAATGAGCTCTTATAAAAGATTGAATCCTCCAACACATAACAATTCCAACATATCTATATAAAAGCAGCTTATTCCTAAAGATTTATAATTAAAGGAGTTCTCATCGTTAATTATTGCATAGGCTGGAAGTGATTTGATATTTAAGAAAACTGAAGATATAATTTATGAAAAGTATATTTATGGAAGAACTCCTGGATATGGTATTAAAAAACAAATATTAGATATTGGTTTGATTATAAACGCTGCATATATCCAAAGAGATGACTTTGATTTTGAGTTTGAGACTGCTATTGAACCAGTAAGTATATCAACAACAATTAACTCTTACTCTATTTTAGCCGAACTGTCCAATAGACACTTCATTTTAAGATTGTAAAAAAGTGGCAAAAGTATAACCAACACCTCAGCCCTCAGAAAACATGGAAGATTAGATTCAAGAACTTCACTTGCCTCTAACTTTTGGGCGTGGCCATAGATCTATTTCTAAATAATACTCGATTAGGTACGATTAACTCTCTCTTATAAGTGGCTAAAATCCAGGGTCCCCTATAAAAAGATAATCTTCCATAGTGAAATAAAAATCTACAACTTCTCTGGCTTCATTCGTCAGTGGAAAACCTTCATTTGTCAGATCACCTAATAAAAAGAAAGAGCCTTAATTTGTTCCTTAAGAGCTAAATAGAGTTAACACTGATCCCTAAATGAGAATTGAGTAGTAGGTCTTCTAGAAAGAGGGGGCTGAAAATTATTCACATATAAACAGCATAGTTAAGAATCTTAAAATCTATATATGTATATGAATTAAACCATAAGACATTTGAATAATTTTATTCAATAATATAGATATATCTATTGGGAAAAATGCAATTAGTTTGATAAATGGATTATTTTTTAATCTTAGAAAAGTAAAAGCGATTGAAGATAAAAGAAAATAGAATTTGCAAAAGCTCGAATAAGACAAGCAAGAAAATGAAGAAAAATAGAGAAAAGCAAGGATATTAAACAAACTTTCTATTAATGATCCTCGTAAACTAGTGACAACAGATCATATGGGCAAGCCTTTGGAAGTTAGGAGACAACATGGCGATCTACTCCCTGCTCTTTCATAGTCAGTTCTAGATGTTTATACAGTTGGGATGGATAATGCAGATAGAAAGAATTCTAAAAACAGATCTTTACTTAAGCCATCTCAAAGTTAGCAGCAGATATTATCATAGAAAAGTTTAACACAAAAGAATGACCCTTACCCATAGAGATTAGGTTTAGTTACTCAAATGGATACTCAAAATTTAGTAAAGGAAATCAAGTAAACTCCTCATTTCTTGAAAAATTCCATGCTGGAAGAAGCTAATTTATCAGTCCATATTTAGCAATAATAAATCAACAGCATTAATGTAACTCATGGGGTAAAGCTCTCGCTAATTGAAAAGTCTAATATCCAAAGTAACAACACATTTGCTGATTTAATCTATGGACAAACGAGTGATAGAAATAATACTAAGACTGCTCCTTTGAATTCAGCAAGAGAATTACAAAAGAAAGATTATCCAAGGAGTCAAAATTAAATGGCGAAAGAAGAATACCAGAGAAACCAATAGAAGTTTATAATTGATCTTACAAAGATGCCTGGTACTTAGCTTAACAATGAAAGATTAAATCAAGAAGTTAAAGAATTAGATTAGTAATAAATTAGCAATTAAGATACACTCCATTTTACATAGATTGAAGAAGATAAATAGATTAAAGAAAAACTTAAGGATTTATTTAAGAATGGAAGTTGTTATATTTTTATGTTAAAAGTCAAGGACAGACAATATCAACAGTTACAAGAGTGCAAACAGCTTCTGCAGTACTAAACCATAAAAACGATGCAATTTCAAGATTCAAATCTAAGTACTTGAAACAATTAACTCAAAGAGATGCTATCACTATTTAGAGTGCGAGGTCTCTTCACCAATCTGAACTGTCTATTAAACATTTATCTCAGTCGAACAGAATGTGACTAAAGTTTTGAAAGACCTAGAGAATCAATATAAAACCTAGCGAATAAAACTTATATTGAAGATAAAGAAAAACCTTAAGCAAAAATAGAAACCTCTATTCTTCCATCTATAAATAGCAGTCGGAATATAAATCAGCCATAATCGATTACTAAGAAATTGAATTCACTCAACATCCGAATGGATGTAGTTACTATAGGTAACAATAGTATAAATTAAATAGGAAATTAGATGTAGTAACCTCAGAATAGAATTAATAGTGATGTGTCACAAATAATTTCTTAAAATCAGAAGAGAGATAGTAGTTAAAACATAGGAGCAAGATAGATTTAAGATAAAGGAAATTTAACTTTTGGAAATGCTGGTGGCTTTCCAGCATCATTTGTAGCAAACACAAAGTTAACAGAATTTTTGGATTAGAATAAAAAATCAAGTTAAGTGATGAGATATAGAAATCTTGGGGGGAAGTTTCCTGTCAAGGTTTATGATAAAAATTAATTTTTAGGGAAGTTTCCTGTCTAGAAAAATCTATTATTTTTTTAAAAAACTTTTTTTTTGAATTATTTTTTTTACAACTATAAACGCCTATTATGATTTTAAAATATTTCTCTTCAAGAATTTAACTTCTTTCTCATGAAGTATTACAAGATATACTATATGTTGACAAATTTTTTCATTAATATATCATCTTATTTTTTCTATTAGTATTTCAAAACCTTTAGTAAGAATTATAATAAAAATATCGTTTTATATCTCAAGTTATGATAATAGAAAAAAATTGCAATATATCTAAATAATTTATAAAATGTTTAAATAATCCTTAAGCCATTTAATGAGTAAAAAATAATTAATTAAAAAATTTATGATAAACTAAAAAAATTATAATAAAAAAAAAATACTTGACAGGAAACTTCCCCCCCCCAAATCTTAAAATTCTAAAAGTCAAGAAGCCGAAACAGATCAGCAAGAGAATTTAATTTAATTGATAAACACTCGATTAAATTTAATCTTAATTTCCTTAATTAAATATATTGAAAGTAAAAAACAAAAACAAATTTAAAAGCAATTTGAGTTCATTCCTTTCCATAATACATGAAGAATATTCTGACTCAAAGAGTCCATCTCTGGCAAATCAGTGCAGTGCACAGCATTCTTAACTTTATCTAAGCCAAATCTTCCCGCTGATTGTGTTAGGCTCTAGATTTTTAGCAATCTCTGGGTCCATTGGTCCAGCCAAGTCTCTGAATGCCTTCACAGCGTTTTCTTATCTGACTTCAAGTACGATGCAAGGACCAGTGGTCATGTGTTCAATCAAAGGAGTGTATTCTTAAAGAACTCCCTTATAAACAGCGAAGAACTCCTCAGCAGTTGGCTTGTCCAAGGTGAACATTTCCATTGCTGAGATCTCAAAACCTTCTTCTAATATTATATCAATGATTTTTCCAGCATCTCCATTAAGTTTATATCAGAGAATTTTTTTTTTCTAAATTAAAGCTTAAATTTCTTATTAGCAACAGCGTGTGGCTTGATAATGCAAGTAGTACAACTTGAGAAGTAAGCAGAGTGTCTAACATTTGAAGAAAAGAAGTAATCAGTTTCTCTCTTCCATGAAGGTCCAGAGTCACTTCCATGCACTGCATTTCTAGTATCATCATTCCCAAAAATTGCTCTAATTGTATTGGGGTTTTAGATTTTAGCAACCGAGGTTTTTGTGGGTCCAATCAAATGTCTCCATTTCTCAACTGCGTTTTCAGCTACTAGCTCTAATCCAGTGACTGCATCACTTGTCATGAAATCGATAAGACCGTTATAGAATTAGTAAAATTAGAACAGAAATAATCAAATTAAATTTGCTAAAATAATTTTAAAATAAAAATATACTGAAAAATTAAATTAGAATTATAAAAATTATTTGACTTTTCTATAAATATCAATAATTAATATTTTACTCTTTCATCTTCAAATACAGTTAATTTTAATTAATGGTTTGCCTCTGTGTTCTCCGTAGAACTGCCCAGCACTTTCATTGCTAAACTTACCCATCTTGAGTTTGCTGACAACGAAACCGTTTTAATAAATGGCATCAATAATCTTTCCAGTATTTGTGTATGAATCAGGCTTTATCATGGCGAATGTGCGTTGACGCTTGCTCTCAAATCTCTGTCTTGTGAACAGATCACCATACTCAACTAGCTTCAATTGACGTGCATATACTGTAATGACTGATCCAATGAATAATTCTTCTGAAGTCACGCCTGGGCAGGCCATTCTCTTTAAGAAAACTTTCTTATTTTTCAAGTCGTACTATAAAGCATTGTAAGTTTAACAATCAATATCGAGGGGTTTTTTAAGGAATTATTATAGAATGTAAAGAGTATAGTCATTATTTTAGAAAACCTACCATTTCTATAGTTCTATCACCAGAGTAGTAAGTAAAAAGGTATTTTCTTATGAGGGAGGCCTAAGCATCAAACCATTCAGTTTCAAATACAAAACGTTCCTCTCCAACTTTAGCTGCCATACTTTATTATTTTATTTTAAATTATTCTAACCTTTTATTTATATGAATATGTTTATAATTTTGGTAATTACTATCATATTTTTTTTATGAAGTATATTATAAGTTTTAATTAAAATTAGTTAAATTAGCATATTAACTTTAAAAAAAACAATAATAATTAAAAACATGATAAATCATTTTTCAGAATAACTACAAAAATCACACACTGAAGTAGAATTTTAACTTTTTAAAACACATAAGAAATCTATAACAATTTAACTATGATGCTTAAGATTAAATTCTTTAAACCTACTGTTTTTAACTATAATGCTATTGCTTTCAAACTACCCTACCCAAGTCAAAGCTCACGGAGAACAAACTGAAGACATTAAATGTTCCTTGTAAAATGAAACCTAAGTTTGTAGAAATCACTCGATTGACTATTGTTGTGCACATATGGTTATAAAATACGATATTATGGATAATCCTAGTGGATTTCATGATAATATTTGCTATAATTAAACGTGGATTGGAGAGATTAATGGGTACTATAAAATTGGAGGGATATAGCAGTTTGTATGGTGTCTGGGGAGTCTTTAGAGATATTAGGATATAATAGCTAAAATGATTCTTATAACTTTTGGAATATATATTTTTGTTATTTAAATAGAGGTAGGAAATAATGAGTAATTATTTTATATCTATTAATTAATAATTTTAGCAGAAAAGTTTTTAAAAAATTAAAGAAATTTTGTGGTTAATATTTAAATTTAATTAGTAATTAAATATATTATATCAGATATCTTTTTAGTTTTTCACTAAAGTTTTTTAATTTATCAATTATTTATTTAGAAATTTGCATTATAATTACTATAAATAAATTTGAAGTTCCAAATTTCTACTACCTCATTATTTGAAAAATATATTTGTTTCTTATTCAAAAATAAGTCTTAAAATTTTTGATATATGTAAAATTTTTGGTGTATATACGTGTTCAAAATTACAATTTCAAATAAAGCAAATATTAAAAAATTATAAATTAATAATGTTAATGATTAGATCCATCATTAAATAATATAATTTTATAACATCTAATAATTTTATTCCTTAATAAAATTTCTAATATTTTATAGTTTAATTATTATTTAGATCAAATACGTTTAAGATTTTTCTAACACTAGGAATCACTCTCATACTTTGCGGCAATTATGTTTCTTCCATACCCCAAAAGACTCCAATCAGAAAAGGTACTAAATCAAATTTAGAACCCCCTATTTCACAGAAAGAATAGTAAAAACCTCAAAATCATGGTGCTACTTAAAACACTTATAAACAGAACACAATTTAATCAAATAAAACTCGACAGAATCAAACGAAAAATGGGACCAAAGAAATAATATATCGAGAAGATATTTAGTTTAAATTGCATAAAAAAAGACAAGAAGAGTATCTCAAGAAAAAAGAAGCACTAAATTAAGGGTAAAGCGAAAAGCGTTTAGAGAGTGAAGTTTATATCCACAAAATAGCCAAGAAAAAGATTCTATACTTTGGGTTTAATTCAAATTCACATATTTGTATATAAAGTCATTAATGAAAGAAGTGGATATGCTATATTTCTAATATTGATAAAGCTTTAATAATATTTTACTTATATTAATCCATATCTACACAAATTACGAGACAGCTCTTGAATTACTATAAACCAATAAATATGAAGTAACATTCCTAGCAGGGAAAAATAATTAATATATAGAAAAGCTCTAAGATGCTGGTGCAGAAGTTATTTCATATGCACATTTGGGGTATTTAGATTCAGAGGGAAATAAAGTTAATGGTCTGTATCATCAATTTCTTTTTTGTTGTTGTTGACATTTTACATGTCTTTTTAATTTTGAATTTTTTTATATTTCCAATGTGGTTACTACACGAAAATGATGATTTGATAAAGATGTTAAAAAATCGCCATTTTGACATGCTTATTACAGAATTTCACGAATTCCATGAAATGTTTGCTAAATTATTTGAACATATTCCACTCTACGTTTTCATGCCATCTCATATTGAACCTAATTTTGCACACAGATTAAAGTTGCAATATAATCATGGAAGTCATGCTCCTTAAAATAGAGTCACTGAAGCAGGCTATATTATTTATTCATATATTTTAATAAATAGGTACTATAATAAACTAAAATTTAGATTTGTATTTAATCTATAGCCTAGACTATTCAGAAAGGGATATACTAACTTCTCTAAAGATAAGATTTTAAAATATCGCAGTTAATTGCTACTATTTCTTAAGTTTATAATTTTATATCGATAAAATTTGTTTAAACTAGTACTTAATGGAATTCATATAAATTTTTGAATATTACCTGAGCTCCTTTGACAGATATATAAATGACTTTGACAGAACTCATCCCACCTCTAAATATTTATATGAAAATATGGCTTATCAAAAGCGGTACCCTGATTTGATATTGATTAGCACTTTAATGGGTGCAAATAACTTGGCTTACCCGATTGCACCAAATGTTAAAATCTTTCCCAATAAATAAAAATAAAAAAAATAGCTTGTATATGAAATAATTTTTTTGAAATAGAAGTAATACTGACATTTTTAAATTTATATTATTTAGGGGTGAGGGATGACAGCAAATTTTAATTTATAATTCTTATGAAATTTATCATAAAATTATATAATTATTAATTATATTGCAAATTAAAGATAAGGTGATATGTTAACATATTTTATGGTTAAAAAAATTAAAGTATAATTATCGTCTAACATTAATCTATAGAAATAGTGAGATAAATTGAAAGATAATCTACATATATTCTGAATATCTAATAAGAAATAATATATACAATGATAAAATAATAATGGTAAAGAGATAAAATTCAATAAATTATGGTATATTTTGTGGTGTAAGTAATTGTTTTTATTTAACGAAAAGGCAGCATTATCAAATATTTTATTTTAGAAAAATATAAACAATTATTGGACAGAAAAGTTTTCCCCAAATTTCATTTTCTTGTTTTGTTAATTATTTTGCAATTGGCAAACTATTAAATATTTATTTTACAATAAGTATTAACAGGATATTTCAAATTTGAAATTTGATGAGGATTTGATTAACTTTTACAATCATATATTCAAAAATAATGATACATCACATAATTTTATTATATTTATGATAGCCACTAAAGGCTCTAGAATGGAATTTCAAATCCTTAGAATTAGTAAGTTTCCTTAACTTTACACAAGCCAGGGAAGATTGGGGAGTAGTAATCTCAATTAAAGATGAAAGTTTATACCATCCATCACTCATTAGAGCATTGAAAAATCAGAGAAATATAAATATATAGCCATATTTGAACTAACCGCTCTTGCTTGCTAAACCATAAACTAAAATATTACATTGTTCGGGCGGAAAGAATTCAATATATGAAAGCGCCTCAAATGACATATTATATTTTTATGATTTATTTTGATTTTTGCAAAATGAGAATAAGTTGTTATTTATTTACTAACAAAATGGAAAAGTAATTCTGATTTCCCCATCAAATATTTTGGATTAACATTATATGTGCGAAAATATTCATGTTTAACAATTAGGTAGATGTCTATTAGAAAAGACTTCTTAAGAATTGAAAGATGCGGTTGATTACATAGAAAAAAATAACTTTTTTGTACTGAAGTATGAAGTATTCAAAAAAGCGAGTTAATTTGAATAAAGTAATGATGAAAATTATCTTTTCTGGATTGACTATGCTTTTGAGTAGGGTTTGGAACACTTATAACCTAATAATTTCAGAAAATTAAGTTACACAGCTGGCTATGAAGTAGACACTCATGCTCTTGCATATATTATGTTTTTGGGATTCTTGATAATGACTTATGCAGTTTTTAGGAAATGCTTAAAATATTTAAAGTAAAAAACTAGTAAATGATTGTAATTTAATTCTTTTTTTTCAAAATTATTTTTAAATATCTTCTATTATAAAAGAAAGCATAAAAATCGAGTTTACAATATTATGAATAAGCTCTTTAAAATCAAAAGTATTTATGAATAAAATATTAGACAATTAATTAATTAAAAAGCTTATTGTTCTATTAAGCTTTATAAAAAATTAAGTTTAAAAATCTAAATTTATTATCGTATTAGCTTTTAAAATGATCAAGAAAGCGCTTTTCATTTTCCTTATTGGAGTCTTAATATATAGGACTTAGATAGTTTCTGGAATAGAGATTATTGAAGAATAATAAAATAAAAGTTTATTTATTTTTGCAAAAAAATTATATATAAATAGATTAATTTATTCTATTAAATTATAAATAATATAGTTGAGAAAATAAAATATGATATTCAAAACCCCAAAACCCCTTAATGAGTTTTATATGTGTTTTGATTGATGAGGGTAATGTTGGGGATTAGGGTTTCTTTTTTATTAATTTCATTTTCGTATTTAGATTCAATGCAATTTATTATTTTCATGGTGGAGATGTTTATTCCTTTATATTTTATCATCTCAACATCTTTATAAATGTTATGTAGAAATCTATCTACTAAGAAAATTTAAATGATAGTACATTTTTTGTTTGCTTTACTTATTTAATTAGAATATCTAAATTTTATGAAATCTTCTTCTTATAATTACTTGAGACTCCATTTTTTGAAATGCTTTGGTACCAATTTAGAATAAATTAAGTTGGTACTGGTACCAATTAGGTTTTGAACTTTTTTGGAGTTTTTCCATTAAAACTTCATTAGATTAAAACTAGGTAAAAATTTAGTTTTGGTACTATTAATTTTGTACCAATTAAAATTAAACGGAATTTGTACAAATACTAATTACATTTAACCAAATTTAACAATAATTTAATGGAATTAAATTTGTTAAAATGGAAATCCATCTCTGAAATTTATTACAGTTTTTGCTAACTTTTTCCATTTCTGATTACAGGGCGGACCTCCTATAAGATACTCATATTTAATAGGTGTTTAAAAATTTATATATATTATAAATACTAAATTATAAGATTGTTATCTATTTATAATACTTTTAGAACTAAAACATTACATAATTGATGCTTAAAACCACTCATTTTATGCAGTTTTTTTAATTAAATTTTACTTTTGTTTGTAAACTTTTTTGTATTGGATGAAGATATGTTAATAAAGAAAGCAAACAAAAAGAAATGTATTGTATTGAATTGAAAATTTAAAAAAATTATGATGAAAATATAAAAAATAATTGATAATTTTTGAAATGATGCAATCATAAAATTTCGAAAAACGATCAGTAAAATATTAACCTATGAAAAAAATGCAAAACAGAAAAATGTCACTCATAATAATCTTTTTCAAATAAAAATGCTATAACATATTTAAAATATAAGAATATATAATTGGAGTATAAAAAATTTAATTAAATCAAACTTTCATATTTTCATAACTAGGGCGAAAGTAATGTATAACAAATAATACCTAATCCACAACATTACCCTCATCAATAAAAACACATTTAAAACACTTTAAGGGGTTTCGGGATTTTTGTTGTGATTAGAAATCATCACGAAAATCTTAATTTAATTTACAAATTTAATTCTTTTTGTATTAATAATTTTAATATAAGTATTATATAACAAAAAAGAGAATTCAAATAAAAGAGTAAGTTTATTTTTAAAAAATTATATATCATGAAGAAAGAATATTTGGCTTAATATTTTACCATTGCTTTATTTAAAAATGAATATATTTTATTGTCACTAACTTTTAGTTGACAATTAATAAGTGGATGAAAAATTATAAATATATAACGCTTAAATCTGTAGGAAATAGATACAGACATGATATGTAACTTCTTATTATAAAGTTTTATCCCTATTTTTTAAAATGCTTTCAATGTAATCGTTATTCCATTCATAATCATTAAATTTTATTTTAAATTTATCATATTACTACAATAGTAAGTCGTCATCGGATAATATAAGTTCAAACAATGGTAATAATCAGAGAGATTAATATTACTAAAGAATAAAAATTAAAGTTTCTAGAAATTTATAAAGAGGTATACAAATAAATAATATTATCTTATCAATTTAGTTTAATTTAATTTTATTTAATTAATGAAACTTAATAAATTTTATAATAATAAAACTCATGATTTTGTAATTTACAATTTGCTAAATTTTTAATTGTAATTTTTATATTTTTATTCATTTCAAACAATATAAGTAAGATAACAATCAAAAATAACAAGGCTCAAAGGTAGATACTCCACAAAGCAATAATTCCTAACCTTAAACTAGTCAAACCCGATAATCCGAGTATTAAGAGCATTATAGTCTAATGCTTTTCCAAAAATTACAGAAGGAATTTTTGGCTTAACATTCTAATAAGCCTGCTCAAGGAAAATCAAAGTAACAAACATCAGGGAAGAACATTAAGAAAAAGATCTTGTACTTTGGGTTTAACTCCAATTCTCATATTTATAAGAATTATGTGTCTGCTCTAGATTTATATAAGACTGGAAAGTATGATATCACATATATCACAGGAGGCAATAATTAGTATGCTGATAAACTTCAGGAGGCGGGAATTGAAGTAGTAAAATTTGTATTTCGTGGATATTATGATCGAGATGGAAACAGAGTTTCTAACCTCTATCATCAATTTCTTAATAAAATATTTCTATATAGGGAGCTATGGTTTAAAAAAAATTGTTTTTAATTTCCTTAGTGGTTACTGCATGAATAAGATTCCTTAATTCAATATTTTAAGAACAAGAAATTCGATATGATGATCACGGAATATCATGAGTTTCATGAAATGTTTGCTCTACTATTTAAGGATATCCCACTTTATGTTTTCATTCCTTCACATATCGAGCCTAAATTTTCTCATAGACTTAAATTGCAATACATTCATAGCAGCCATTCACCAATGAACAGAGTTGATTAATTTGGCTATTTTTTATAATATGGAAATCAAAATCATTAATTTATACCTATTTTTATAAAACTATAGCCTAGACTCTGATTTTATTGGATTAGCCAAATCGATTGTGATTAGACTCCAAAATATAATTTCCAATTGCTACTATTATTTGATTCCTAATATTACTTTGACTAGTAAATTCTAAAATTTAAATAGTTTAAACAATACTACCTAAGCTCCTATGATAGATACATATACGACCTAAGCCGATCCCATCCAACCTCAGTTCATATTTATGAAAATATAGTATACTAAAAACGATATCCCGATTTAGTATTGATCAGTACTCTGATGGGAGCTAATAATTTGGCATTCCCTATTGCCTCAAACGTTAAAATCTTTCATAATATTATTGAAATTATTAATCATATTTGAATCTAAAATTTTAAGCTAAAATAATTAAAATTTAAATAATAAGTATTAGTAAGATGTTTCTAAAATATTAATTGATGATAAGCAAAAGAGATTTTATCAGAAGTTTGAAAATATCATGATTTTTGTATTTAAATTTGGTAAAATTTAATATTTCAAAATTAAAATACGAATTTTTTACTATGATTGCAACCAAAGGTTCTAAAATGGATTTCGAACACTATGAGTTGCTTAGCTTCTATAACTTTACTTATTCAAGAAAAGATTGGGGCATGATAATTTCAATATAAAATGAGGGCAAATTTAACCCATAATTGATTTAAGCATTAAAATAGCAACCTAACGTGCTTATATTGCCATATATAAATCAGCCATTATTGCTTTCTCTTTCCTAAACTAAAATCTTGCACTGCTCAGGCGGTAAAAACTCACTATATGAGGCTTTTAGTCATGGCAAGCCAGTTTTAATATCCCCTACCAATATCCTAGATCAATTTTACATGTGTGAGAATATCCACATTCAGAATTTAGGGAGATGCTTAAAAGATAAAAACTCCGAAGAATTAATTAAAGCTGTAGAATTCATAGAAAGAAATGGCTTTTTCAAAGATTAATATCAGATATTTATGGAAGCTGTTAAATTCGAATAAAATAATGAAGAGGATTTTGTTTATTGGATTAACTATGCTTTTGAGCAGGGAGTAGAACACCTTTAACCTAGAAATTTTAGGTAGTTTAGCTACACAGCTGGATATGAGGTAGACACTCATTTTATAATATTCATTCTAATAACAGGTGTTTTCATTTCATTACTATTTTTAATTTATAGTAGATACAAAAAAAATACTCATTCTAAATTTAAATAATGAAATATCATATTAATTTCATTTTAATAGAAGCAAATATTTTAAAAATATTAAAAAGAATCTACTAATGAATAAAAATACAATTTTATCTTGATAATACATTTGTATCTTAAATTTTTATCTTTATATTTTTGTGTTAATTTAAGATTTTAAATTGCCAGCCGTGTTAAATTATATTTTATTTGACAAACTTGAAAATCAGTGTTGATAATCAGTAGAATTAATAAATCTTTTAATTAAAATTCTTATTGATAAAATTTAATCATGACTCTGCTTCATTTATATTATTCTTGAATGTAATTTAATTAACTTAGCAGATTTTAAGATCTTTGATATAATAATATTATTTTCCATCAAATGACTAAAATAACGAAATGCGTTTTCTATATTGTGCTTTCATTATTGACTTTTTCTTAAGTACTTGGTACAGAATAAATTATCAACGATAAAGTCATTCACTCCAGTTCAAATTAGAATAGTGATTATTGCCCAATTATTGATTTCTTTAATATGTATTGAACATTTTCTATCTCATATAGAATAGTTATAATTCAAATTATAAATGATGATAAGATTTAAAATTTTTTATAGTTTTCAATAAGTTAACCTGAAACAATTTGGAATTAACATTGATCCAGGATTTAGCTCTCGAGGTTATAATAATAAAAGAAAAATTACAGAATATAAAGAAAACATCAATCTAAAGCTTTTTAAATAATTCTAAGAATATTATAAAGAATATTCTTTTCAATAGCCTAAATTGAATACATAATTGAAATTATCGGATAATAAGTAAGATTTTTATTTATTAAAAAGATAAATAATAAATAAAATCATTTAATTTAAAGGTAAATATTGTAATATTTAGTGCCATTTAGCTTAAAAATTATAAAAATAAATATATTTAATTCGAAAACTTAAACTTAAACCAATTTTATCTTGAATAAAATTAATTATTTCCCTGCCTCAAATTAATTATGCACTGGAAATAAAGTATTTTGCCATATAAAAACTAATAGTAACTCTTTAATAAAATATGTGAATATTTTGAATATTTTTTCAGATTTTGATTCGAGTATAAATTTAATTTCAATCATATTTATTAAAATAATTGCATGTTATCTGCCAGTTTATTATTCTTCTTCATTTTTGTTCATCTAATCTCCATCTTGTCTCAAAGTTGGTATTGAAAATCAAAACAATTACATCATATACTTCTCTTTTGATTCCTTTTTAGATTTAGGCGAGTCTAAATAGTACTTGCTTTTCATTTTAAAAAATTATATTCTTATATCTCTCTTGATGCCATTTAATTTATATAAAGATATAAAAAAGTATTAAATATTATTTGTCAATGCAGACTGAATAAAATATAAAATGTGAATTTGGAAGGGAAAATTCTGCATCAAAGTTATATAATATAACTCTTTTTAATTAAAACAATATAAATTAAAAGTCTATTTAGACTAAGATTTTCAGTTATAGACTTAATATGATATTTATATAATTCATCGGTCGAGCTAATAAATTAAAAAATTAAGATAAATCTAAAAAATATATAAAAATAGCTTTACAATATCTTCATATCTTTGTATATTTATTAATTTACTTAAATTCTTACAAAATGAGAAGAAAAGGATATTGTATTTTGGATTAATTCAGAACAAGTAATTATATGAAAATTATGATGTGGTTCTTGATTTATATAAAACTGGAAAATATATTATAACATATATAACAGGAAGCAAGTTTAAGTTTGCTGAGACTCTATAAGAGAGTGGGATAGAAGTAGTCAAATTTTCAAATTTTAAATATAAGGACGAAAATGGAAAAATTATTGACAATCGTTAAGACTAATTTCATCTTTTTAATAAAATGATGAGTAGAATTCCCTGAAATTCCCCCCCCCACACTTTTGTCCAAATTTTTATTAGAATTAATAATCATTTTGCAATTTATTGCCCTTTTCATCTCTACTATTAATCAATTTTTAATTACGATGGTTAATAGTTGATATTTATAATTCGAAGAAACAATTCTCTTTATTAAATTATTTAGAAAATGTTGCTATATTTTATTAATTTTAAGTGAACTAATTGATTTTTAAAGAGAATTAATTCAAAAGTATTATAAAAAGTAAATATACCTGTATTATTTTATCATTCAAATTTTGAAGATTAAATAATTAGGTATTTATTGAAATGGGAAATTAATATAATATATAAATTATACAATAATTCCTTATTTTATAATTGTTATACTATTTTAATTTCCTTATTCCTTGCTTCATGAAAATGATGAATTAATTAGGAATTTGAAAAACAGAAAGTTTGATATGTTAATCACAGAGCACAATGAATTTCATGAAATGTTTACAAAACTATTCGAGCACATTCCTCTTTATGTTTTCATTCCTTCACTTATCGAACCTAACTTTTCACATAGACTTAAATTGCAATATATTCATAGCAGCCACACTCCTTTGAATAGAGTTGATCATTTAGATTTTATATTTCTATATGAAACAAATTTATTTATAGATATAATTTATTTATTTTTAGACTATAGGCTAGACTATCTTATATTTATATTAACAACTTCTATAATGACCAGATTCTAAAACATAATTTCAAATTGCTAATATTAGCAAAAAATATTCTCAATTTAGAATTAAAATAAATAATATTATTTTTATGTTTATTATTTACAATATTACCTCGGCTCATATGATAAGCATCTCTATAACTTAAATAGAACTCATCCCAGATCAGTTCAAATTTATGAAAATATTATTAATAATAAACGTTATCCTGATTTGATTTTGGTCAATTCTTTAATGGGAGTAAATAATATACCATTCCCAATTTCTTCAAACGTCAAGTTTTATCACATTATTATAGGATTTCATTCTAATTTTTTGAATTAAATTTAAATAATAAGTAATAAATTTAGTGGTAGTAAACTCTGTCTAAGTCTAGAAAAAAACAAAATAAAACTTATATTATAAAAAAATTAAAATGAGCTGGGCTTTACTATTAGAGGTACTATACTATTAAATGTTACATCATAGTACTGAGATAAATCGAGTTTAATTTTGGGTTATTTCATTATCTAATTTTAATATCAAAATTGAACTCGTTAATATCGGTAAAAAAATATGTTGTAAGAAATACCACATTTATAAAATTTAGTTATTAATTTGATATGAGTAATTTTATTTTAAAAGAATAAAATAAATTAATATATTCAGCAATAAGTAAAAATTGGATCCAAGAGAGTATTAGACTGAATAGATTTTTATAAATTTTTACAGTAAGTTCAATAAAGTTATGATTTGCTTTAATTATTGATAAAGCTATTATATTTTAAATTTTTATTATATTTTTTAAATGATTGCGTCTATTGATTAAAGAAAGAGTTTCGATGTAGATGAATTAATAGGTTTCTTAAACTTTGCATAAACTAGAAATGATTGGGGTGTCATAATTGAGATTGAATATTTGAAATAATTCGATTCTAAAATTGTTAAAATGCTAAAATAGCAGCATAACATAATGATTAGACCTAGTCTGAATCATTATAAGCTGTTTAAGATGCCTGAAATTTAAATTATATACTGTTCAGGAGGAAAAGAAGTGATAAATGAGGCTTTTAATAATGGGAAAGCAGTTATAATTTCACCAGTTCAAAACTAAGAGCATATTTATATGTGTGAAAACATTCATGCTTTAAATATAGGAAGATGTCTAAAACAAAATGTTTTAGAAGAATTACTATAAGCTGTGAGTTACATAGAGGATAACGATTTTCTCTAATTCAACTATAAGTAAGTTATGGACACCATAAAGTTTGAGTAGAATAACTAGGAAAATTTTATTTTTTGGATTGACTATGCTTTTGAGTAGGGTTTAGACCACTTATAACCAACTAATTTCAGAAAATTAAGTTACACAGCTGCCTATGAAGTAGACACTCATTTAAAAAGAATACAATAAAATAAAAAATCAATTAGATTTTGGATAATAAATATGAAATATTAGTTATTCTTCCAAATACATATAACTAAAATTTATATTTTATGATATTTTCTATCATCTACAGAATTGGGCAAACTTTATTAGTTTAAATCAAAATATATTATTTTTATAACATAAATATTAGAATCTATTTTAAAATGAATACCTAAAAGCAATCGGAAGTATCGCTCTAACACAGCTTAACAGGCAATAACAAATCAATATTTGGAAACGTATCTGTGGGCTATGGTTTAAACTCATTAAGTGGCCCAGCTGCAGGAGTGTCTAAGAAATCCTAAAAATTAATAGAAGAAAAAGATAAGAAAATTATTGAACTAGAGCGAGAAAAAGCTGGTACTTAAGAGTCACTGATTGAATTTTATTTTCATGTAAGTTATAAATTGAGAATTTATGATTGAACTTGTCTTAATTTAATATGTAGTTGAACCCAGGAATTTAACCAACTGAATAAGACAGAGAGAAAAATAGACTTTTGAAGTAGTCAACTTACATCGTTGTAGATTATGTCAGAGGACTGGTTCACAAGATAGAAAGGGAAATAGTATCAATTATTTTATCAACTTTTATTTTTAAAAAGATAAACATTAATAACGACCTCTAAATTTAAAATAGATGATTTAAAGCATAAAATGCAAAAGAAAGACCCCTTCTACCCTATGAACTAACCAGAATAAAACATAAATGAATTTCTAAGATAAACAACAAAAACCATGCAAGATTAAGATATGCAGCAATCCCAACCTCAACCTTACACCGGTGTCCTTTCAAACGACATTGCAATCGACAAAGATGATTTCTTTCTTCAAATGAGATAAAAAGTAGACGCTTTGAAGAGCGAAAAGCGGAGACTTACCACTGAAATTGAACGCATGGTTAAGGAAAATCTAGAAATTAACAAATAAAAGTAAAAGATCATAGAAACCACAAAGACTATAATTGACGATATCAAAGCGAGCAATGATAATTTAATGGAAATGCTAAATCTCAAGCAAAACGAAATAGATTCTCTGAAGAAAGACCTGGCCGATAGAAACATTCAAGTAACTAAGCTCAAAGAAAAAGTTAGTGAACACTAAAAATTGTAAGAGAAACTACGAATTGTCGAGCATAAATACGTGATGGATATCACAAGTGAGAAACAGAGTCATGAGAAAGAGCTAAAATCCATGAATTAAGAAATTAGGAATAAGTCTAAGTACGCAGTTCAGGTTGCTCAATACGAAGAGAAAATAAAATTTCTAGAACAGGAAATGCTCTCATACAAAGAGAAAATCAGAGCATTACTCGGGAAGGATTCTGATATTGGAAAGATGTCTGATTAGATAGATAAACTTGGTGCTGAGGCTACTGGTTTCAGGAAATAATGCCAAATTCTTAAAATGAAACTCGATAATAAAAAGAAGGCTCTAGAATATGTAAGAAAGGAAAACGAAAAGCTCTTTGATTAAATGAAAGAAATGCAGAAAAAGACTTCAAGTTATAAAGAAACAGCGTCACATAAACTTGATAAAGTGGGTTTACAAAAAGAAGTGGAAGTTAATCCCTCGCTATTGAAATAATATAGAAAGATGATTGAAGAGAAAGATGTTATAGTAATTTCATTGTATTTTGTCAATAATTTTCATATAGATTAAAGAAATGACAAAGAAGTTCAAGAAAATGAATATGAACGATAAACATCTATATGTTAAGCATCAGTAACTCGAATCGTCAAAATAAGAATATGAGAAATTAATTAGATAGCACAAATAAAAACAAGTGAATCCACCTATAAATCTAGACGATAGCGTCTCTGAATCATCAATAGATGAATATATAGGAAACAGTTCAATTTTCAACAAGGCCAATTCCCCTAAGAAATCAAAAAGTAAAAACTAAGATTTGAAATCTCCCACCCCATAAGATGAATCTTTTCAATAATTCTACACTGTAAAAAGTATGGACTAGCTTTACAAAGACAATTTGCCTGCTTTAAATTCATAACAAAACCTTAATTATTTCTCCCCTAAAAACCAGTCTATAGCTACAACTAAAGAGCAAACCAACAGT
>ARYC01002144.1:0-10237 GCA_000711775.1 Oxytricha trifallax
AACATGCAAGAAGTCTTACACTCACTCAGCATAGGTTAAAAAGCATATGCAAAAACATCATCTTAGCGAATTCTTGATTTAAGATAAGGATACTTAATAACTTGTACCTGATAAAAGAAAATCAAAAGTTCTTGACTTAAAGAGACCTACAGGAGAAGCTTAAGAGACAGTGTCGCTTTGAATCAATGAACTAGCCTGTAGATCATACTGTTTTAGCATGCTTCCAAGCGAAAGCAATGAGTATTCCTGCATTAAATGCAATTGAACTTAATAGCTGCATTTAAAATTACTTGCACATAAGTGTGCCTAACAAGGCAAAGCTTATAGTAGTTGATGACTATGCATACAAGGTATACCCTTTCAGCTATCTCATAAAAAATGAGCAGTATTAAATGAGTTTGCTAACGAATATATGATTCTTAGAGAGGCTTAAAGAAGAGATTGCAAGAACTTGCTTAAGCTAAATGGTATTATATTAAGCTATGGTTTCATCGCACTAACGCTCAAGAAATTTGAAATGACTTTAAGAGACTATCTATATCATAATAGATATCCTGATGACTTAAATGATATTCTTACAGATATGATTAAGGGTGTCAAGGAGTTGCATGAACTTGGATATGTTCATAGAGATTTGAAGCCTGAAAATATTATGCTTAACCTCTGCCTTTAGAAGTCGTAGTTATCGATCTCAATAGAGCCTTAAGATAAGAGATAGTGACTATGACAAAAGTTCTTGGCACCCCTGGATACTTCCCAATTAGAGAGAAATGGACTAATGGCTCAGTTCAGTGGGATGTATGGACAATTGCCGCTAACATATTAGAGAGCGATATGGAAAGTATGTCATACTTTGGAACAAAGCACGAGAAATATCAATAAGTTTAGCAGCTAAACATAAAAAATAAGAAGAAATCTGCGATAAAATTAAGAAGATAGTTGAGATAGTCATAGTTAAAGCTCCAGCATATCCAAGATAATCATTAGATGAAATTCTAGAACAACTAAAGACAGCGAGATTCAAGAAGTATCACAAAGACAAGCAGATAAAATTTGTTTGAGTTAAGCACAATAATAATCATTAAAAATTCATTAAATTCATATAAAACCTGCATTTTGTCTACTAACCCCAATAAGACCCCAACTATACCCTACAAATCAAAGCACTTATAAACCTCACTAAGGGGTTTTGGGGTTTTGAATGCGCTAAGAAGTCTTATCAATAAATCTCGTAATAGTATAAGATGGCTCCTTATGAACTTTTTCATTTCCTTATTGTTTAATTTTAATCATCCCAAATAAAAACAGTTAATGTTATTAATTATATATATTTAGGTATCAGTAGCTTATATTTATAGTTAGATTTTTTAATTAAAAAATATTGAAGAAACTTTGATTAGAAGAATGACAAATTTTTATTCCTTATTTTTTCCCTTTATTTTGATATAATCATAATAATTTATTAAAAAGATTTATGAAAATAAAAAATTATTATTTAGTTATTTTATAGTAAAATTACGTGAATCAATAGAATTTTTGAAATAAAAGAATAAGGTTGATAAAAAAAATTCTTTATAACATTTCTAATTTTATGATTTTACAAACTTTTTATGACTTTAAACCTATTTAATCATTAAGAAAGTCATTCTAAAATTTTAATGTCTTAAAATAAGTTAAGTTTTTTGTTTTACTTATAGTTAAATCAGTTAAGTGTAATATTAAATCTAATTAGAGAATTCATTGTCTAATTAACTTATAAGTCAAATTAATTTATAATAGTAATAAATTTATTAAAACTTTTTTACTTGATGATGGCTTCAATTGTTATGATGATCAAGGCTAAGGAAATTATAAAATTATAGAATAAAATTGTAAGTTTATGATATTGTAATATATTTTCTTGATTTTATTTCATATAATAAATTCAATCTATAAAAACCAATTGCGTAGTGTAAATTCAATTTATATTAAAATCTAAAAAATTTCCTATTTCAGTTTATAATTCTTTATTAAGAGTGTTTTGTTAAAATTAAATGAAAAATCAATCAAAATAGAACAAGAAATTGATTTTTAATAAAACATATAATTATGAGATTTTAATATATAAGACTCTTTGTACAAATAAGAATAAATAGTTAATAAAAATCTTTTTTATTAACTTACTCTTGGAATTGATATTTTAAATTTGTTTGATTATTATGATTGAAAAAAATTATATTTTAATTGATACTTTATGATTCTAAAATAAATTGTTAGATTTTGTTATAGTTGTTATACTTTGTTATATATTTTGTTAGAGTTTTTAAAACAATAGCTAATTTATCGATTAATAATAAAGTACTTTACAATTAATAGTTTATATTTCGAATTGATTGATTAATTAATTAATGCATCATCCTTAAATAATGCTTATGGGGTTTTGGGGTTTATCCAAGAAATCTGCTTAAGAATTCATAGTAGTATCAAATTTTGTGGAATGTCTTTTGCTACTTAATCTGCTTTATTTTTTATTAGAAATTCGCTCAACTTTATTAATTTTTTATTTCTTTTTGCATTTATCTCGGTACATTTGGATTAAGCTTTTTTTCATAAGTTTCAAGTAAAAAATAATAAATTCATATTAAATATAAATTTCAAAGATATTGCAAAAGTAATTGAAGTATTGGCAATTAATGAGAAAGCTGTGACTCCTATGACTATGTATCCAAAGCTTAATTTGATTTAATTATTAATTATTATAAGCATATTAAATTAAAAGCTGTAAAGCATATCAGAATCTGAATATCCATTAGGCTCCAAGAAGTATATCATGTGATAATTAACCAGCATAATGCATATTTCATTGAATATTTCTAGCTTATTTGTAAATTACAGTTTATAGGGTCAAGTATGCATTAAATACATAATCACAAACATTGATAACAGAGTGTTTGTAACTGTCTAAAAGTATCCATTATCCGTAACTATTTGCAACATGCATAGTATGATTCTACGAAATAGAAATATTACATTCTATAGTAACGGTAACTTGGATTTCTATTTAAGCTTGAGACCTTCGTATAAGCTTCCATATTTAGCCTTCAAATTCTTCCTTTTCAATTATAAGTTAGAATGCTTAAAGAGGAAGTACACTGTGAATATGAAGGATATTATTGTTATTATAATAATTAGGATTGACATAAAGGAACTAATAATTGTTGATACTTCATCGAATTCTAGCTAAAACAAGCCAATTATTCATCAATATTATCTTACTTAAGTCAGGTTTATTAATGAACAGAGAAACAGCTCAATATAACATTCTAATACGAATCTGAGGTAAAAGTTGTATATTATTAAAGTATTTATAATTAGACATTTTTATTTTCTTATAGTGTTCTTGAAGCTAAATAGTTATATGCCTTTTTCATTCTATAAAAATTTAGCAACTTAAGGCTTACGGTGAACATTGTAATGAGAATAATTTAAGAATAAGCAATAAAGCAACAAAACCACAATAAATTAAAAAGTAAAAGAATATACTTTGCAAGTTCATTATCAACAGCATAAATTTAAGAATTTTTCATTTGTTAAAAAGGTTGATATTTATTAAAGTTTACTTTAGTAACGTTGAAGAGTTAAATTTGTAAAAATAAAAATCGTTTTAAAAGATATCCATTTCTGAGAAATAGTCATTGTAAGCGTCTGTTTCTTTGACATTCATCATTCCATAAAGCATATCTTCAGATGGAATGATATTGAAATTTGATAAATCAATAATTATGTTGTAAAAGAATTTAGTATTAGCAGGGATTTCAACAGCATTTAAGGGTATATGAGTTATGATCTAGATCTGGTTTATCATTCCCCAAAGATATTAAAGTGTTGTAGACCTATAATGATTTTGATGACGCAAAAGTAAATTGTACATGAAAAGATTGAAAAACAGATTTCCAACTATCAAACTTTTGATTGATGACCCTGCTAAGTCACCATTGCTACTAAACAACATGCTTAAACCTAAAAGTAATAATATATTTGTATTTTGAGATAATTACCATCTTTTCTCATTTATCTTGGTATTCTAAGAGAGTTTGAGTTTGTTTTTGCTAAAATTTCTGGAATATCATTTGGGTTTTCCTATTTCATTTGTAATACGTTTAAAACTGCGTAGTTATAGCCCTAAATATACTTAAACAATTATTTGTAATGTTACCTTCATTGATATTATCGAAGGATCGTTAAATTGCAGCTAAACAGACATCTTAGATTTAAAACAAATTTAAGCAAATTTGAACTTAAAAATAGTTATATAATAAAGTTGCATGATAATTATATAACTTCTAGGAAGACAATCAGTATTTTTTTTACTGAGAGTTAAAATTTCGATGCTATCTTATTGTCAATATCCTTACAAATTTAATAAGGAATTTATAGTTTATAAGTTAACTCTAAATTATAAGGTCTTTTAGAGGAAATTATTCTAAAACATTTCGAAGAAGTAGAAGTGATGGCCACTTCAAAATTTAAGTACATGATCTAAGATTAAAACTACTTAGAGAGTGAGAAAATTAAATAACTAAGTAATATCTTATCTAAATTCATAGTAAAATAAATAACATTCAATATTGATTATTGATTAATGATTAAAATCAAATAAATTTAACATATCACTGTTTAATACTAAAATCAAACCATCAATCTTAGTCGTGACGTAGACGTATCTGAGTGAGTTGAAGTGGCAATTCCGTGACGTGGCAGTCATGAAGTAGAAAACTCCGAAAAAACCATCCTCGCTATCACCTAGTCTAATCCCAAAATCAAGATGTCACCCCACGTCTTTCGACATTTGAGGGACAGAGCTCGTGAGATTCGACCAGAGTGACAGAAGATGGAGAAAAACGCTTACCGGTCCCACCGCTGCTGGGAAACGTAATCCCTATCCTTTCGCTGAGGTAGCTTCAGCACCCTAACCCGGTGTGGGAGAAAAATACTTATCGTTGGCTTCAATGGTTTCCATCTTCTCACTTTCGAAGGCAGAGCGTACCTCCATCCTGCTCCCTATTACCTAGGAAACTGAACTCAAGCCAGGAAACTCATCTATGCAGGGAAATCTTAGGGTCCAGCTCACTCGAAGAGTGAATGCTGACAGATTGAACCCCGCCGACTGGCCCCTCATGCGTTGCGCCCAGCAACCCCCTACCTGCCACATTCAATATTAATATATCAGTTTTATTCGTTTTTAACAACATTTTAATATATAATGACTCTATAGGGTTTAGAAATATCTAGAATATCAAAACTATAGTCTTTTTTGTCCATTTTTTCATCAGTGTCTGGCATAGACAAATCAAAGCTAAAATACTAAGTGTTTTTATCGGGATCGTTACTAAGAAGTTTAAATTCAGGATTAAATGAAACTGATACAACGCCAGTTTAAGAAATCGATGTAATTTTGGCTTTCAAAGTATAAAAGTCTTTCGAAATTATTGGAGTCTTTGTAGCATTAGAATTTGACTAATTAATAATAAATTTAAATTTAGTAAAATTAGTTGTGATGTTAACCTTAGGTAAATCTGGAAATTGAATTTTGATGGTAAATTTTACATCTTTTACTATACTCTCTGACGGAATACTCCCTATCAATTTGATATCATAAGAACTCTCTATTGAAGTGTTGTTAGTTTCAATTATATATCTACCTTCCCTAAAAGTTATAAAACTTGGTAAAGCATTTCCTCCATCTAAATATGAAGCATAACTTATTGGTTCATTGCAAAATTCTGATTAAAAAGGAATGTACATTATACTTTTAGATGTACCAACTTTGTACCTCTATGGAGTTTATAATTAAAAAGTTAAAACTAATTAGAAAGTTACATTTTGTAAATAACTGATGGCTTAACAGTGCATTGAAGTTTAACTACAAGATCAAATGATGAGGAGAAAGGAGTAAAGTTTTTAAGTGTACCAAAAACAGTTACGATATACGTGCCCTTGTCACTTGATTAACTAGATTTTATTTTAGCAGCTTTTTGATCTCCTGAAATTTCAATAAACCCTGAAAAACTTTGATAATCATATCTTCTAGCATAAACAGAATACTCCACAAGATCACAATTCGCAAGCCATGGCGTAATTGCTACACTAAGGGTGTCCTAGCCAATTATGTAAGTTTGATCATCAAAAGTTTAAGCACTCATTTGAGTCACATCACAACCTTTGATAGACAAATTAAACGTAATATCATATAGAGTCAATTAATTTTCATCAAAGATATGCAAAGTAAGAATGTATGGGCTGTTTAGTGTCAAACTATATTCTGTTGCAAAAAAGGAAAGATCATAGGTAATAGAGTTATATTGTGTGTAAGAAGATACTGCAGCAGGAATAACGCTTAGAGCCGTGTAATATTATTAATATTATTTTATACAATAAAAAAGAAAATAATACTGGCATGTTACATTAGTACCACCAAGATAATACCAATTGATTAAAGCAAAATTCAATCTGTCGCCCAAAGTATAATTTACAACGAGTAAATCAGTATTATAAATATAAATTTAATTTTTGTAATTAAACAACAATTTTATTTAAAGTTCACAGCAGTTATTTTGAAAAATAAATAAATCCCTCATTAAATTTTTTATTGCAACTTGATTTGAATCTTAGATTTTATCATAATTATTAGCGTAATAATAAAAAACTGCACTCATTTATTAATATTTTGCTTCAAAATTATTTTAAAAAGTATAAACTAAAACAGTTTATATTAATTTTTAATTAATAATGTAACTTACTTATTTGTTTCTTAAATTAGTTTATATATTTATAATATTCATAACATCAGTAATGTATATATAATTATACATTAAAATTATTCAAGTGTATTTATATTTTTAAATCATTTAATGTTGGCGGGATAAAGGCAGGGATTTGTTTTAGATTATGTTAAATATACAGAAAATGGTATTTAGAAAATTTAAATATAAAATTATAAAGCTGTGAAATAAAAATTTAAATATGACTTTATAATCTTATTAAGTTGTATTATTTTGAATTTTAAATGTAAAATTGATGAAAATTGCTGGAATTAAAAAAATTTTTTTAATAAAAAATTAGATCTAGAAAATAAATTTCAATATAATAAATTATATTTTTCATAAATAAAACAAAGAATACCAATATTAAGAATCAAATGAAATTTACTTATTTTAAAAGCTTTTTTTTCATTTTTTCTAATTGTTAGATATTTGTTGAGAGGCATAATCTTTACTTTGTAAATGTAAAAATATTAGCCAAGATTCAGGTTACTAGCTTCTACTGTTACAAATCTATTATTGCCTATGGGTGAATCTTGAACATCTAAAAGATTTTAGGATGGGTAATTGTTCAAGTCATCTACAATTCCAAAATTTATAAACTTTTAAAATTATTTACCAAAGTCTGAAAGGACATCATTGCACACTGAGGAATTAATATCTATATCTGCAAATGTGAAATTCTTCGTTTAGTTAGTGCTGTCAAAATAAAGCAGTTGGAAATAGGAAAGCTTAGGGTAAGTCATAGCAGAGGGAGGATGACATGCCAATTAAGTTGTTATAAATCTTAAATAATCGAACACATCTTATGAAACTTAATATATAGAGAATTCTATTAAAATTACTAAATTTATTTATCTACTTGACTTGATTATTAAATTCAAAAATTAAATATGATAATGAAGGGAAAGAAGCTATTGATTCCCCGCCAGGATACGCATTTTAATCGACATAAAAGTTTTGATTTACATAGGGTAGAATATTTAAAGCTATTACATTTGTTAGCTTTGAGAATTGGAGAGTAGTAATAGTATTATTTGAAGTAAAATCGGAAGCACAATCAAAACCCCAAAACCCCTTAGTGAGGTTTATAAGTGCTTTGATTTGTAGGGTATAGTTGGGGTATTATTGGGGTTAGTAGAGAAAACGCAGGTTTTTTGTGAATTTAATGAATATTTAATGATTATTAGTGTATTAATTCAAACAAATTTTATCTGCTTATCTTTGTGATACCTCTTGAATCTAGCTCTCTGGAGTGGCTCATATATGTCTTCTAAAGATTATCTTGGATAAGCTGGAGCTCTAACGATTATCATCTCTACAAGCCTTTTAATTTAATTGCAGACATCTTCCTGTTATATATGTTTAGAAGCCAAACTTATTGATTATATTTCGTGCTTTGTTCCAAAGTAAGACATACTTTCCATATCGCACTCTAAGATTATGGCAGCAACTGCCCAAACATCCCATTAAACAGAGCCATTAGTCCACTTCTCCCTGATTGGAAAGTATCCTGGTGTGCCAAGCACCTTAGCAAAGTTACTATTTCTTATCTTATTGCTCTATTGAAATCAATGACTACAATTTCTAAAGGACAGAGATTTAACATAACATTTTCAGGCTTAAAATCTCTATGTACATACCCAAGTTCATGAAGCTCTTAAACACCCTTAATCATTTCTGACAGTATCTCATTTAAATCATCTGGGTATCTATTATGATAGAGATACTCTCTCAAAGTCATTTCAAACTATTTCAGTCTTAATGCAACAAAGCCATGCCCAAGAATAACTCCATCAAGTCTAAGTAAGTTCTTAAACTATTTTTTCTAAGCCTCCCTCAGTATTATGTATTCGTTTGCAAATTCATTTTGATACTGCTCGTTTTTAATGAGATATTTAAAAGGATATACTTTGTAAGCATACTCATCAACCACTATAAGCTTAGCCTTGTTTGGCAGGTCAAAATGCAAGTAATTTTCAATACAGCTTTCAATATCAATTGCATTCAATACAGGTATATACATAGCTCTCTCTTAAAGACATGCTATAAGAGTACCATTTGCTGGCTGATTCATTGATTCAAAACGCTTCTGCCTCTTGAGCCTTTCCTCTTGTTGTCTTTAAGACTCAAGAGAGTTATTTTTTCTTTTAGCAGGTACAAGCTTTTAAGTTTCCTCATCTTTAATCAGGAATTCGCATAAATGATGCTTCTGCATATGCCTCTTTACTTTGGCTGAGTGAGTATAAGACTTCATGCATGTTGTGCACTAATATCTACCATCTATTTTATCATGCTTAAAGTAGATATTAGCTCTACCAGAGTGTACCTCTTTGATGTGCCTCTACAAGCTAGACTCAGTTGAGAAGAAATTTTAGCAGTCTTAACATTAAAATGTTTTAAATTTTTCAATTGGTTGCTGTTCTTTATCTTCCTCAACTAATTCAACTTATGTTTAAAATCCTATCTCTGCACTCTACTTCTTGTTTTAAACTTAAATTTTAAAGACATCAGCTTCAAACTCTAGAACTCTTAGCTCAACCTCCTTCTCAATATAAATTACTTCTAGTTTCTTGGAGGAGCCAAAGTTTAGCTATGATTATCCACTGCTAAGAGAAACTGCTTTTCGATTTAAGTTAGCCGCCATGTTTAAATTCAAATTTAAACTTCTATTATTAAGCTCTAATAACCTTTCTGGTGATAGTCACTCTGTATAGGAGTTGATACGACAACAATTATAGTTGAATTTAAGGTGTTAGAGATCATATTTATGCTTAGTTTATAAATATAATTTTTCTAATTTCATACTTAATAATTTAGATTTTGGTACCAACCAAGTATAAAATCGGGTTGGACTGGTACCAATTAGGTTTTGAACCATTTTGGAACTTTTCCATTAAAACCTCATTAGTTTAAAACTAGGTAATAATTATTTGGTACTATTATTGGTACCAATTAAATTTAAACGAATTTAGAACCGGTACTAATCAAATTTAAACATTTAGTACTAATTTAATAGAACTAAATTGATAAAAATGGAGCTCCATCTCTGAAGTTTGTTACAGCTTCTGCCAGCTTCCTCCACGTATCCTTACCAGGTTGACCTCCTATAAGATACCCATATTTAATACTAAGATTTTAAACAGTAGGATCCAGAACTCTATATATTAAAATTTGAAATTCAATAACAAGAGAAGGAACAAGGATGGAATCTATAGGTACTGCAATGAAGAGGGTTGAAGCTTAAAAAATAATCTCAAGATTTAGAAGCAAGGAAGATCTCTATCGATACCTCACTCAACATAGCAAGCATGAGCATATACTTAATCATATACTATAGTGGGATTATTCCTACCAACAATAAAAGGTACCAAAATATCAATCTTAAAAGCGATACTCTGCAATGAGAAGAAAGCCTTCAAAAACAATGAATTTAA
>ARYC01002145.1:0-14260 GCA_000711775.1 Oxytricha trifallax
CACTTTCCATATTCTCCGCCCTCACATGCTTGAAACTCATTAGTATCTCGATGAAGTTTCCCATAATAAAAGAGAAAACTGCCACTCCAAAAAGTAAAATAAAACTGCAAATTATTCGCTCTTCGGATGTCAGAGGGGCGTAGTCCCCGAAACCTATTGTCGCCAGGGTTGTGAAAGCGAAGTACACGCAGATTATCATGCTATCTTACAAAAAAATATATAGAGATGTTCACACTTGTATATAAGTTAATTAAATAAATCAATAGTTCTATCGAAATCAAGGTTATTGTGCTTCATTTCATCCAAGCCATAATATGTAAAGAAATTGTTTATTCCCTGTTCATTTACTTTATCACTCAGTTGCCAAACTGCTATATACCAAATTATATACAGGTTTATGATATGAATTTAGCTGGAGTTGTGGAAATATATATTTGAATCTTAAATTAGACATAATTAATAATATTTAGTACTTATAAATGGATACTCAATCTTTACAGCTCTACGAATAGAGATTGCAATTTTTGCAAAACTATTGTGGAAAAGATATTAAGATAATTCTTTAGAGTTTCATTATGTAGCTAACATTTTTTTAAAAACCTTTTACCTTTTTCTATAAAAATATTATATTTTATCAATAACTTCTAAAATACCAATCAGAAAACACTCAGCTTTCAACTCAAATATCAAACCTCTCATCACAAAACACTCAATATTAACATGTGCATGATGCAGTATTTTAAAAGCAATAAATATGGGATAAAAAGTAAATCGAGTTAGAGAAGGAAATAGTGGTGCTTAAGGGGTAAGTGGTCACTGGCTAGAGCTTCACGAAGCTCAAGGACTCTATGATTAAGATGAAAGATTAGACTAACTATTGCTAAAATAGTAAATAAAAATTCTACATATTGCTTTTAAAGTCTTTCTCATTAACAGTGGTAGTAGTGTTAAATTTTCACTTTACAGCAATAGAACCTTTAAAAGGAAGTGTAAGAACTTAAAAAACAATTAAAAGACAAGGATTCGCAATAGTCAAAGTTATAATCTTCAATTACATACTATTTATATAAAACCCCATAGATCAATTAAGAAGCAAGAATTGGAGTTAAGAACAATTAGATTTAAAATTAATTATAAATGGCTAATATTATAAATAATTAGGCTAAAATTAAATATACACACTTTGATTGGATTATTTTATAAGGACAATTAATCGAGCCAATAGTTTTAATAATTAGCCCAAACATTAAAATCATACGCCAATAATAATTAATTCTTAATTTAATTGTTCTTAACCCCAATTCTCATGTCTTAATTTATCAATGGGATTTTATCGATCATATATTTCTAATTAAATTAACAGAGAATTTTCATTTTTATATATTCAACTGAGCAGTCAACATCTACAGAGCTTTTACGCGCCAAGATTCACAGTTTAGAGCTACTTCTCGCTCAATCCGATGAAACAATAAAATCTCAGAAAGAAAATTATCACACAGTAGAGATTTCTATATAAGAGAAGGATTTGAAGATTTCTGAATTAGTTGAGTAGAATTAAAAAAGCGAGGGCCTTATTCAAGAGTTCAAAGAATAAATGGAGACACTAAAGAATGAGAGTTAGGAAATGATCAGTTAAATCAGAAACGAATTCTTTATAGGTTTAATATTATATGATTTAGTATCATAAATTGGGTAAAAAAAAAGTAATAAATTATTAATTTTTATTGATAATTATCAGAAAATAGAGGGAAGGTCTTGTGGCATAGCACGATACAGAAAAGGCTTAAGCCTCAGAGGTACATTAAAAACTACAAGATGAATACGAAGAAAAAATAGCGAATTTACTTAGAGAGTAAACCATATTGAAAGAACAGCTGTAAAATGAAATAATTGACAAAGATCTGCAGAAGACTTAACTGGTTAATATGAGTAATGAGATTCAAAATTTACAGCATTAATTGAATGTAGCTAGAGGTTTATAAGGCCCATTAGGTGTTAAAATTGAGAATTAATAGAATTAAGACGGTTTAAATAATATAAAAATTAATTTTCTAGAATTTTCTAGAATTTTAAAGTTGCAAAATTTCTCATAAAGTCTTTTCAATGTATGTACCTTAAACTTGAATTATAAGTTTCTAGCTGGATAGTTTAAGAAGACTGATTGAAAGACAAATGAAGTAATTCTCTGAACAATCAACTATAACCAGTGATTTAAGAAAAAAAGAGATCGACTATACCTTTAAAATCTGCCAACTTTAAGAAGAGAATTAGAGACTCACAAATTAAAATAAGCGGTTAATTGACTTAGAGGAGCTTTAAGAAAATATTAAAATTATGGAACTGGAACTTCAAGAGGCTAATTAGATAAATCAAACCATGTCCACTAAAATACTATTAAATTGCATAAAATAATAAATTTCATGTAAACTTGTACTATATAAGTTGTATAAGGGTAACTTAATGCCTAAAAGATTTTGTTTTTAATCATTTTTCTCCACTTACTATAAGTAATCATAAAAAGAAGTAAGGAATATGAAGCAATAAATTTAACAATAAGAAGCACTCCTCAATATATTAAGAGATTAATATAGTGAATTATAGAAAGAAGTGCCCTTGATAGAATCTGAAAAATAAATGAAAGAATTATTCTATCAGCTTCATCTAAGATGCACTATCATTTTGAGATCCAATATGTATTGAAATATCTGTGATTATTTACAGTCTTACTATCTTATTAATGATTTCTCATAATTAAAAAAAGAATTTTAAATAGAAATGCATATATTTAAAGATCACAGTTCTAAAATTCTCAAAATTAGATAGATTAAAAAGATTTTATGGATCATTTGAAAGAAATAGAGAAATCAAAGGTTTAAGAAAAACTTTTACTAGAAAAATTGATTAAATCAATTCAGAAAGGATTTTCTCAACAATCTTAAAGTATTCAGTCTGATTCTAGATTAGAGAAGATTTTCCTCTATCTAGAGGAACAGCTTTAACTCAAAATGATTTTAACTATTAATTTTGTAAATATTTTAAGGTTAAAAGTTGAAGAATTATATACTCTTAAGAGAGTAAAAATTAAAGCAGGATGAGACATTCTAAGAAATCAAAGACTCAATTCATAAGCCAGACAAGAACCCCATCATAGAAGCTTTGAACCAATAAATTCAGGTTTTGGAATCACAAGTGACTCTTTTATAATCCTCTTAAAGAACAATTGTTGAATGAGCAAGAATAAATGAGAAACAAAGTTGGAAAATTAGAAGAGGAAAATAATTAGAAATCCAAGAGACTTTTGGAATATAGATTAGATGCCATTAAAATTATGAAGGATTATGATTTGAAGATATTTATCATCAAGTTACTTTAAATAGAATCCATTATTGAAACTTTTGAATTAATTAAACATTAATTATATGTTATATAGATATCTGAGCACACAGCCTTAACCCTCTAAGTGAAGGAACTAACCAGAACTTTGACATCAACACGTTAAGACCTCCAAGATTCCCAATCCCAACTCAACCACTTAACCAACTACATTTAAACTCTCTCAATTATCGGCACTGAATTCTAAAAAGCCACTTTGGACGAGAATTTAAGTAAGTTGCTGAGAGAGCAGAACATTTTGATTAATGAATTGAGAGTTAAGGAAGTTTAGTAGAGGGAGAGAATTTTGGAGTTGGAAGGCTCAATTGACATTTGTAAGGAAAACTATCAGTGTAATGCGTAGTCAAATACTTGAGAGAGGCATATCTTCAAAATTATATTAATATGAAACTATCATGAAAAATTTTATCATTAAATTTACAATCACTTTAAGTAATGTCAATATCTAAAGAATTAGAACGATACTGACTAAGAAATGAAAGACGAAACAAATTAGAAGATTACAACAAACCAAGAAATTTAAACCATTCCTTAATTAGACAGCGATTTGTTAGAGCTGTTGGCTCATGATTACTCTGAGATTGAGGATATTATGACATCTTACTAGAGTCTTAAATTATAAATTCTAAATTTCATTATAAACTAATAATTTAGAAAGTCAAATTGATCAGTTAATCAAATTATTCTATGCTTATTCTCGATTAGATTAGAATGAAGCTGGTGATTTCAATTAAAATATTATTAATATCTGAGTCAAATATTATTAGGTAAATAGTATTATTTGTAATTTTTTATAATAAGTTTTGATAATCTAGCCTAGTAATATCAATAAAAAGAATAAGAGTACCAAGATAAACAAAAATTAATAGAATAGGAAGTTGATAGATTAAAAACTGTAACCGAGAGTCAGAAGTCCAAACTAGAGACTCAGCACAGAGTAATTACTTAAATGCAGTAAAAACTGAAAATTAATGCACAAACTGGCGGCAGTGGCACTCCTTAAGCATAGCCATAGATTTAGCAGCAAGTACCACAATAAGCTGTATTGTTTAAAGTTAAATGTGAGAGAATGTTTATCATTAAATTCAAAGAGCCTTCTTCATTGTAAATTAAATGTATGTAATACCTCAGCCTTAATCATCAAGAGTTGTAGTAAACGCTTCTTAACAACAGTAGCAGACAGCCGCAGTCACATAGTCCAATCAGCAAATTTAACAACTCTAAACTTAACTCAATTAACTATAATCCTAAAACCAGTCTTTACAAACTCAGCTAAATAATGCTTAAAATGAACTTAAAAAGACCACTTAGTAACTCAATGATCTTCAAAAGTCTCATGATATTAATATTAACCTTATTATGCTTCTATTAAAACCATTTATGAATACTTTATAAATGATACCATCGTATAAAAACTTTAAGAATCGGAGTAGACAGCTTAACGTATAATGAATGAATCATCCTTCAATATTAATATAATATATTCAAAATGGGGAAATTGTAAAAATAAAATTCAAATTTAAATATAATTAATAAAAACAGCCACTAATTTGCATGAGGTTTAAATAGAATTTGATATAGTAAGTATTCCAAAATGTATGTATGTAATGGCCGTTACTATGAACCAACTTCATGAAAAGTTGGAAAGTTCGAATCCTGCTTTGGAATTTCTTTTATTTTTGTTTTAAAATTAATTAAAATAATATTGGAACTCAAAAATAAAAGAAATTCCAAAGCAGGATTCGAACTTTCCAACTTTTCATGAAGTTGGTTCATAGTAACGGCCATTACATACATACATTTTTGGATACTTACTATATCAAATTCTATTTAAACCTCATGCAAATTAGTGGCTGTTTTTATTAATTAAATTTAAATTTGAATTTTATTTTTACAATTTCCCCATTTTGAATATATTATATTAATATGAGATAGTTCTAGCAAAGAAACAAGGAACTTAAAAGTGAAGTGGAAAGATTGTAAGGCTTAGTCCACGGCTTTGAGGGTGGAAGTTAAGCTATTATTATTAAATAGTATAAATATATATATATACTACATCAGGAATTTGCCATACTCTCAAGAGATTTAATGATTATAAGTTTATTTACAATAACTAAGGATCTTAATTATCAGGGAACGTTGTAGTGGGTAAATTAATGAAAACTTTACAGAAATCCAAAAATTTGATGTTGGCTTTAATGGAGGACAAGCCTGAACTGCAAGACCTAATTGCCTAGGCTCAATAATTAGCAGGAGTCACCCCTTTAAATTAACAAGAAGAACAGTGAAAAAATAATTAATATTGTTGGAATACATTTATTTCAACATGGAATATTATTTAAAATTAAATTAATAATTAATTGAAATCGTGGTTGTTTACTTTTTGCAAATCTAGAATATATGGTACTTGTTCAACATAAATTTAAAATTAGCTGGACTTCACTATTGGCTGTACTATTTTATCACATCCCTAGAGAGATGTATAGATTTTAATTTTGGAATTGAAATCAACTAAATATCACCCAAAATTAAGATCGATTTATTTCGCTCCAGAGATGCGATAAAATAGTTTCCAATTGTAAAGTCCAGCTAATTTTAAATTATCTATCAAAAAAGTACCATATTGTCTTTATTTCGACAAAGTTATCTGCCATAAATTCAATAATTAAATTAATTAATTATAATTAATTCTCCAATTTCAAAATGTAATTTAACTATAATAAATCTAGCAAGTTAATGGCTTTAGAACTGGAAAAATAATTTAATAAAATCAATGCAATTATATGCCAATGAAGCTAAACAGAGGAATAATTATTAATCTTACTTCCTTGTATTGACATGCTTTTTTTAATTTAATTAAATACACTCTTGATCTCTTATCTCAATTTGAATTACATTTCATTTATCTTCTATAGCGAAAGGGATTAATACTTAAATAGTTACAAGAGAAAATTACAAACGCCCTAATTAATTTAAGTTAGATGAAAAATTGCAATTTAATTTTTTCAAAAACTGTATGAGTGCATCCTTCTTCTCATTATTTCCAGGTTAAGTTCTGGAATTAATAAAACTTAACTAGATTCTTATATAATAAACACAAATAATGTTCATATAATGCATTGTGAGTTCATGATTTTCATATTCAAATGGTGATTTATTGCCATCATGTTCATCGTGGAATTGCTAATAGTGCTCGAATTTCTTGGCTGCAACTATCCATGTGATTATCAGGAATATCAAACTGAAAAATGACCACCATATGCACACCCTGAAACCCCAAATCATACCCTGTTATTCATCCTCAAACATGTCCATCACTGCGGCTGATAAACTAATTAAAATAATTTATTATTTAAAATATTGTTCATAAATGGGTAAATTTAATACTGGGGACAAGAAATAGCCTCCCAGATTAAAAATAAGTTGACTCATAGAGGAACTGGCGGCTTGGTGCTCCCTACTCACACTATTTACCACCACACCTGTAGCTGTTGGAATTAGAGCAGCTCCAAAGAACAACAAACTCCACAGTAGAGGCATCTCATAAATTCATTATATTTTAAGGAAATACTCTTTATTATAGGCATAATATACATAATGTTTGTTAAGAACCCGATTGGTGCAGCAAAAATAAAAGCACAAGTTCCGAAAGCAGCACACAATTTAATCGCAGTTAAAACGTTTTTGCCTTTGTATCCGCCCTATAAAATGTTGATGTTATAGTTTGATTATATCGTATTATTACGTTAAAATATTTAATCCCTTATTAAAACTTACATTTTTATCTGCGAGGTAGCCACCCATAGCAGCGCCTGGAATGGGAGCTGTTATACTGCAAATTGAGTAAAAGATTGTAACGAAAGCTGGATCTTCATCTAGTACTTTTATGCAATATGCAGTCATCCAAAATTGAATACCTGTCACTACGAAATACAAGCAGCACAGTGACATCGTAGTGAAGATAAATATCCAATTGGTCACAAGTTCCTATACAGTCAAAAGTTAATAAATATGCCCTCTGTATGATTTTTAGTACACTTACCTTGAATTACGAAACGAAAATCTGCAGTTCGTTCTTTTGAATACTGATTGTATCAATTCTCACGCTCTTTTTGTTCTCATTGCCGAATGAGCTTCTGCCGTCATAGTTAGACTTCTGTGATTTATTATCGAGATTTATGTTTACTTGATGCTTTAAGTTGTTATTTGGTGTGCCTCTCTCGCTAGATTATACCGAACCTGTTCCTGCAACAGGGAAACCTCCGCTTTATCTCACAGCAGCTCCTTATGGAATTTAGTCACGATTGAAATCAGAGTTAGATTTAGGCCTTGACTAGGGTTCCTTCATTAAGGAGAATATATCGAGGGCTTTGTTGTCAGCAAAGATGAAACAGACTCCTATCAAAATCATGAACCAGCCTTGCATCATGAAGGCAAATCTCCAACTTAAGAATTTGCCGAGAACAGTAACTGTGAAAGCACCGAATATATAGCCTATCATGATAAAATCCCATGATTGTCTTCATAAATGAAAATAAAATATAGTAATAGTTTAACTATGATTTTATTTTATATGACTAAATTAATTGGAGATGAAGAGTTTTGGAAATTTTAAGGAAACAATAATGATTACTGCATAATTTATTATTAAAAAAATTATAACAGAATCTGCTATAAAATTTGATGACAATCATTTGTTAATGCATTAAACTCAACTTTGTCAAAGAGGAAAACAAAAATAAAATAATTTTAGATAATAGTATATACCTGATTATATAATATACTTTTACCTTCTATATTAGCAAATAATCAAAATAAAGGAATAATTTAATAATACAGTGAGTAGCAATATTTGGTAAGGATATATTTTATCATTAAATACATAAATAAATATAAGAAAAAAAAAAAATAGTTTGTTATATTAATTAAAATTATCACAGAAATAACAAAGGTAAAATATAAGTAAAAAAAGATTTTACAATAATTTTTAATATATAAGTAATTTTACATTCAAAAAAAAATCTATTCTATTTAATTTTACAAAATCCCAAAATTCTAATCTTATCAGTAATGGTTTTACCTATTACTACGAATGAATGTAAGATAGCCATCCACTTAGTATTAGATTTCTTGGGAGAGAACTCATTAACCCACACAGGCCCATATATCACGCAAAAAGCCTGAGTAAAACCAAGCATAAATCTCATAGTTGCCAGTAACCACCAGTTACTTGAGAATGAAAATATGAAGCAAGCTATTGCATTTGCTATCATGTTGAATCCCAGCACGTAGTTTGCATTGAACTTTTGGAATATCACACTTACAAATAAACTGCTGACACTCAACCCGAAATAAACCAGAGATCCCATCAAAGCCATCTGAGATTAACCTAACTTCAAGTCTTTTTCAATTTGCAATAGACACGCTGGGATGACTCCATTGTCATAGTTCAAGAACAAGTTTCCCAATACGAAAAGCACGAATATACGCTATCTCTAAGCCCAATTTATGCTAGTGTCATCATAATCGGTCTCCTCTTCGATTCTCTCAAGAGTAGATTTCCGAACAGGTATATGCTACTACTCCCCCATTCTTCGCTAATCTTGACTAGTTAATTGCACAATTTAGCTTTGATTAGTTCCATGTGTTCCCACGTTTGAGGCGTTATTGAAAGCGAATTACTTCTGCTTTGGCTAATTTTACCTCAAACCAAACTGTTACTAAGAAGTATTTGGATTGTTATTCATCTATAATGGTAGATTTAGGTTATTGTTCTAGGGGCTAACGTAGGAATTTAAAGATGAAGAAGCGCCACCTTAGCGATTGACCATTGAGTTACTATTGTTGTTTTGATTTAGGCTGTTATCATATTAACTTTAAATTTTTATCATGGAAATTGATATCCTAAAATATCTAAGAAAATCAAGTATATTAATGATAATTGCATGTATTTTTAATCATTTGCATTACTTTAGTATGGGTTATTCTGAATATTGTTTTAATCTAGATGTTAGTCAGAAAATTCCTCTATATATATTTAGCCTCTCATTTTATTGTCTTAATTTGGCTATTAGTCATTTAAATGCTATTACTATGGTTATGATGTTACTTCCATATTATTCATATTTAAAATACGTTTATATGATTTAATTTAGATTTTTATTTCCATTCCCATCAAATTGAGATTCCGCATTATTTAACATCTATAAAATGTTTACAAATATATGCATTAGATCATAAAAAATTATATTTTTATTAATGTGATGATGAAACAAGATAAGTAGTTTTATAATTGATAGTGTAATTATCAAACTCATAATAATTCAAAAACGTTTTTATCTATAAATTCTACACTATCTCTCCTTTTTAACATTAAACTCTATAGAAACTTCATTTCATTTTTAGTTTTTGCTATATATAATTTATCTACTCTAATGTCTTCAAAAGTACTAAATATCGTAATTGATGAGGAGGAATAAATGTACAAGGCCAAGCATGTGCCAAAGAAGTATGATAAAAACCTCAAATTTAAGAAAAAATAAGAGCAGGAGCTTAAGAAGTAAGAAAGAGAAGCCAAAAAGCGTGCTGAAGCATTGAAGAAAATTAAGAAAATTTCTGAAAATAGCAAGCCAATTTTGAAGTAAAAAACTTTGGTAAGTAAAGTTAAGAAAGAAAGAGATGCTACAAAAGTGGAAATAGAATCAGAAGATACTTTATAAGATAAAAATGAAAAAGAAAGCCCTAAGAATAAAGATTTGAAGGATTGCGATACCAGTGCTTAGAAATCTGATATTGATGGAAATCAAAGTGATGATGATTAAAAGGCAGAGGTTTAAAAATAATAAATCACAACAAGTTCAGGGAAGCAGCTTTAGTACAAAATAAGATAGAGCACTTTTGACATTTTGTCACAATACTAATGCGGGTTTTCTTCTCAACTTAATGGAGGTGCTAAAATTAATGGCGATAATATTGACTTGGAAATTACGCAATAAACTAAAGCTTTTATAGAGGGCTTATCTCAACCTTAGAGTCAATCATAAACCTAAGGAAATGAATTGGAGTTTTAGTAGTAAGAGTGTCTAGACATGGAGACTCAAGACGATAGCCTTTAATGAAATGACATTTCAGTGAAAGAGAAATAAGTAATTAATTCATAAGTTGAATCTTCACAAAGAATCGATCTTTTCCAACTACAACAATAAGCAGACTGTACTCAAGCTTCTCAATCTCCCTAATAACAAAAACAGCTTTATGCTGACAGTAAATCTGTTCCAGCGCTACGAAGGCAAATCTAAGAAGCTTATAGTCACGATTAATAACATGCAAATGGAAACTCTCCAGACAAGATAAAGCAATTAAATGAGCAAGAATATAAGCCATAATAGCAAGGCTAGTCGAGATATCGTATGTCTAAGAAAGACTATTTGTTAGAAAGGAATAAGCAGTACCCAAAATTTTTATTACCCCAAAATAGACTAGATGCGAACAAGAAAAAACCAAATGACCCCCTTTATGACCCTAACACACTTTACATACCAGATGATGATATTGTTAAATTATTACTATCATTTTAATTCAAAGCTTAAGACTCATGCTCTTAATTATTCTAACAATATGGACAAGTTATCAGCTGGAATGAAGAGATATTGGGACATAAAGAAAAACTCAATGAGTTAAATCTTGCTCTATCGCTTTGGCGATTGGTACATTGCATACTACGACGATTTAGATGCATGCATAAAACTATTCGAAATGATTGTTGTGCCACATCCAGGCTCCTACCAATTAGGCTTTCCTCAAAGAAATCTCAATGATAACATATACCTCTTAATTACGAATGGCTACAAAGTGGCGATTTGTGAGTAAACGGAGACTAGAGACTAAATGGAAAAGAGGTAGGCTATAGAGAAGGCTAAGCAAAAGAAGAACAAACCAGCTCCAAAAAATAACAAGAAAATTACTGATCATATGCAAAGCGAACATCATGCTCCAGAGAATGAAGAGACTAAAGAAGAAAAGAAACAATCTTAGCTAAAGAAAAACTTAATAAGTGATTTAGATTATCACAAATAAAACTAGACTAACGATTAGGATGATGGTGAAGAAGATGGAGATATGGAAGATGATAAAATTAATATAAAATCAACGGGGAATCCTGATGAAAAAGGTGATAACAACTGGAAAGCTTGTAGAAGGGAAATTGTAGGAATTTACACTAAAGGAACCTTCAATCCTGGAATAGTTGAAATGCAGCAGCCTACAACCAAGAGAGATAAAAGAAGTAAAAGCTAAGCAGCTATTGAATAATTAAACGAATCTGCATTTGACAATAGGTATGTCTTGGTATATGTTCGAAATGAATAAAACACTAGGATTGGATTCACTTTCTTTGATTTGACTATTTTAAGATTTTATACAGGGTCTATCTCATCTAAAAAGTAGAACTTATTACATAAATTCAGGACTCTTTTAATGCAAGTAAGGCCTCTTGAATGTGTAACTCTTCACTCTGAAAGTTCTAAAGAAAGCATAAAAATTGTAAGGAGCATTCAATTTTCTCCGATGATTTAATATATGACTTAAAGTAACCTTCCAACAGCGGCTGATACAGAAATTATGATTACAAGATACTTCACTAATAACATCTCAAACTGGCCAGAAGGTTTAAATGATTTGATTTAAAATTTGAGAAAAAAATACGATGAAATCGGGATGATATCTTTAGGCTTATCTATAAAATACCTTGAATCTTTACTTCTAGCAGACTAAATAATCCCATTCGGGTGTTTCTATTAATACGAAGGCCAATCATCTTCTGCCTACATAAATGCTTAAAACCACATGACTCTTAATGGAAACGCTCTTGAAAATCTTGAGATTTTTGTAGTTAATTCTTAAAGTTACGACTCAACTTCTAATCAAGTAGTTTGAAAAACCAAAGGCAGCTTAATGGATTATCTGGATAAAACTTGTACCCCTTATGGCCAAAGATTATTAAGAAAATGGGTTAGCATGCCACTTATAGATGCAGATAAAATTAAAGAAAGATAGGATTGCATACAGGACTTACTTGACAATTTTGACTTGGTAACTAGATATCGGGCAAAAGCTAGAAAGACATCTCACGATCTTGAACGAATGTTGAGTAAAGTCTATAGTTATAGTGTTAAAGCTTAAATTCATATTGCTTATGATGATTTGACGTGGAATCAAAGACTTAAAGATTTCAAAAGAGTCTTGGACCTTCTTGATGAGTTGCTGGTAAGATTCAATTTATTGTATAATTATTTAGGAAGTTAAGGTCGAAGTTTTTGAATATGAGAAGGATAACTTTAAATCAGAGAAGTTAAAGAAAATTTGCACTTTCCGCTCTATCGAGGGATTGCTTTAGAATGAACAAGATCAGACTAATGTAGAATAGCTATCTTAAGATCCTACAGTTTAAAGCTCGATTACTGAATAAATTGAATCAGAAATTGTTAATGAGGATTCCCAGACCATCACTTCAAATTATCAACCAACTCAAAGTAAAAAGAAAGAAGATTCTACAATCTTAACTGAACAAGAATAAAGACGTCAGAACAGATCTATTTTGGAGTCAGAAGATGGCCTCTTTGATAATTTTACTCCAATTTTGAAACAATTTTAAGATAACATAGATTGGCGAAGAGTAGATCATGATAAGTATATGCCATGGCCAAAACCTGGATTAGATGAAGAGATTGATGAGCTATTGAAATATATAAACGAATGCAAAACATAGTTGAAAGAGTATATTAGTTGAATCAGAAAACAATTTGATTCAACAAAGATCCAATATGCTCATAACAGAAAATTTGTAAGATTAAGTTTCATTTTTAAACTACATTTTAGAAATATCAATTAGAAGTTCCATAAGAACTATCATAAGTTTTTGAAAAAGATCCTTTATTCTGGAATACTAGCAAATTGAAAGTAAGAATTGTAAATATTTATTCTTATCTTTAAGAGTACAAAAAGATTTCAGGAGTTCATTGAATAATTAAAGCAAAATTTTATTCAAATCAAATTTCTAGTCCCTTTAATTTGTGTCCACAGAATTAAGTAGCATATCGACTAGACTCCTTTAATATGAAATGCAATACAGACATAAGCTTGTGCCTTTGCTTCAAGATATGTTTCAGAGATTTTACTAATTCAGAAATGTTTGGAATAACGCAGTTCATTGCATGGCAGAATTAGATGCTCTTTGTGCTCTTGCTATGATATCTAATGAGAAAGGTATGGTAAGGCCAGTTGTGCATAGTCAAATTGAAAAACCATTCATCTAAATTGAAGGTATGAGGCATCCTTGTATAATCCTGCAATAAAAAGGAAAAGAATTTGTGGCTAATGATGTTAATATTGCTAAAATAAATAAAGAAAAAGCATTATAAAATAATTAAGATGATGATTAAAATCAAATTAGTGTCTTGACAATATTGATTATGATGAGTAGAGAGCTATTTTAATTACTGGTCCGAATATGGGTGGAAAATCAACATTACTAAGATCAACTTGTCTCATAATAATTTTAGCTTAAGTTGGCTGTTTTGTTCCAGCATAAAAATGCGAATTTACTATTGTTGACCAGATTTATACTAGAATAGGAGCAAGTGACAGAATTTTAGAAAACTTAAGCACTTTTAAACTAGAGCTTTCAGAAACTAAAAGCATAGTTGATAATGCGAATAAGCATTCGTTAGTAATAATGGATGAGTTAGGGCGTGGTACCTCTACTTTCGATGGCTATGCTATTGCTCACTCAGTTCTTAACTACTTACTAAAAGAAAAAAAATGTCGCTTACTATTCACTACTCACTATCATTGGCTGGTTGATGATTTT
>ARYC01002146.1:0-17201 GCA_000711775.1 Oxytricha trifallax
GCACCAGTGAATATGAATAGAATGAATATGAAATGTTATCTAGTGATTATATATAATAGGATAAGTTAAGAACCTAAGAACTGATGATTGGTCTAAACTTATAATATTTTTTTAATTAAATTAAATTCTAAGACCGCAACAACAAAAAAATAAATTTCTTTACTTAACGGCATAAATCCAATAAGTCTTGAAGAAAAAGGACAGCTAATATAGCTTATGTAAAATAAAATGATGAGGTCTGTATTGACTGAAATTCTAAACGAAATAAATTCTCCTAAATCTATACAAAACTATGATTGCATGAAGATTATGGCTGATATCTTAAAGTTTGTGCTAACATGTAAGTTATTTATATAAGTTTTTATTCTTTTTTAGTGTTTGTGCATGAGTAGGCTTAAGATTTCAGGCTGCTATATACCATCATAGAAAGTTCTCAAAATGTCTACTGCTATGTTAACAAGAGAAAACAGTATCTTTCAACATTATTAGCAGATCATGATATCTGGCAAGATAAAAACAGCTGGAAAGAATGCATTCAGGATATTATTTCAATGAAGATGGAGGATTCAAATAGAAGAAGAAAGAATCAGAAATCTCAATCAAATGGCAAAGATACTGAGAAGAATTTCTTCAAAAAGGGTCTAAGTTAGTTGAAGGGTTTGATCAGCAACAAAGATAAATTAGATAAGTAGCAAGAATTAAAGTCTAACTAAAATTTGATATTCAATGAATTAAGCAGATATGTACAATCGACTATAAATTTTGGCTTAAACTACGAGTAGGCTAATGATTTACTAATAAATTTCTGTGAGTAGTTCTAAATCGAGCAATCCCGCATACATCTACTGCTCACCGAATTATAATCAAACTAAAAGAAAACTGCAAATATGTTCACGGAGAAAGAATAACTTATTTGGTCGCTATAGAGAAGAGGAAACCGCATGAAAGCATTTGGGTTCAATGATAAAACTCAAATTTTGGGTATCACAATAAGATATATCGATAGAGATGAAGATTTAAGGAATATTTTACTATTAAATAAAGACCTTCATGAGTTGCTCAAAGATGAAATTTTAGAATAAGCACTCTTGAAATCTTCATAACATAGACTAAAACAGAAACGTAAATATCTCTGGCTAAAAATCTTAAAAATTGATGAGAAATTGGTAAAATAAGAATACTAAAGATACCTTAATAAATTGCCAACTGAACTACCGAAACTTGTATCAGATGCTATTGAAGTAGATGTAAACAGATCATTCAATAGTTTGAAAATGATTACTGCTTAAAACTTAAACAATATTCTGAAATCTTATGCTATTACTAATCCAGAATTAGACTATTGCTAAGGTATGAACTTCATAGCAGGTTTTCTTTATCTCTTAATGGACTGTGAGGAGAGTTTAGCCTTCGGAATCATGAAGGAAGTTATAGATAAATTCAACATGGGAAATTTGTTTAATCAAGAACTACCTATGCTTAAACTGAACTTTTATCAATTAGATCGACTCATTAGCATTATTCTATCTGATTTGCACACTCATTTCAAGGTAAGAATAAGAAATATAAACAAAATACCTATAGGATGAGACAATTAATTCAAGTTATTTCAGTTCTCCATACTTTATAACATTATTTACGAGTGTGTTGTAAATGCAAACCACAGGAGATAATTGTGCAGTGCTACAAAGATTCTGGGATTATAATAAATTTAAATTTTACATGTATATTCCTCTCTCTCTTAAAATCTACTGATTAAATACCTTTAATTTAATCGACTGTCATTAATTTTATACTTCATCATTGTAAGATAATATTAGCCTAGATTATAAAATTTCATAGAACGGATGGAAATCAGTTTTTAAAGTATCACTAGTAATCTTGAAAGAAAACGAAGAAGCCCTTCTCTAAATGCCTTTTGAAGTCATGCTAACTTAAATAGTCAATCTACCAATTAGATTCTTCATTTAAGAATTTGAAAATTAAGAAGATGGGCGTGCTAGTTTGGAAAAGTTTGATAAGTTAATGACATATATTTAACATGAAATATATCTAAATATTAACTTTACATATATCAATATTTATACTTTTCTATTTGTTAATGAGTAGCATGAAAATTCCCACTATGCTGCTTGAGAGACTGAAATTTGAGTTTGATCAGAACTATACAAGTCAGCATAATAGAAGGCCACCTTGATAATGATAGCGGTTCAAGAAGCGTAGGAATATGAAAAACCCATAAACACATAAATTTAAAGTATTAAATAAAACATAAAAAAGGTGACGATAATAGTAATTCCGTTCGATTCTTAAGAAGTTAATAATTTAACATTAAGAAATTAAGTTAAGTATTAAATTTATCATAAATAAATATATAAACTTAGTCAAAATTTATAGATTTTATGTCACTTAAGTTTTGCTAATATTCTGGATGCATCTGTAAGTTCAGATTCTTGGAATAAATTCTCATATTGAATAAAAAGATTATAAAAAATATAAATTAAATATTGCTGATCTGTTATCATATACTCAGCTATTGTTCCTTCATTAAATTATTGACCTCCAATAAAATTAACAAAAAAAACATACAATTTATAACTTAACTTTCATAATTATAGCAGATTTTGCATTTCTTATTGGACCCTGACTAGCATTTCTTCCCCTCAAATCACTCCCAAGTTAATTCAAGGACTATTTATTTCCAATCTCTTGTCTACTTCTAATCATACCACTATTCAACCCAGACCCATATTGAGTTTATAACTCACTGCCTAATTAGCTTTACAAACCTGTATTATTAGAGTTACTGTATTTAGAGGAATCCAATTCTTCAAAAGGTGAGATGTAATGTTTTAAGAAATTCTGATCTAAATCTGGATAAATCCCACCAAAAATTCTATACTAGAGCTCATTCACTAAACATGAGCATTTAATCAGTTTGTTATAAGTCATAAAGTTTAACACTATTTGAGATCGAAACCCTGCTTTCATCAAGATGTTCTTTTGCTTATATTCCATGAAAATTCTATAATAATAATATTAATTGAAATAAGATATATACTTGTATATCTCTTAACCAAAAAGAGTGTTTGTCTTAAGATTCTTGAAATACTATAGTAAATGCAAAATGTTAAGTTTTTTCTCGTTTTACACATCCAAAAGTCTAAATACAAACTCATTTCTACGTTCTTTACTTTCATTCTATAGTAATTATTTATTTAATTTTAATCGAGTTTACCAAAAGTGGAATGAAAACATTGCCAAACTATACAATACCTAGGTGTACAAAATCTTTTCCTTGCGAAAGATACAAATATATCAATTTTGCAACTATATCAACTTAATGACCACCAAATAAGTTTGAGAAATTTTCTATCATGCTCTGCTCTGTGATTTAGTTGATAAGCTATATAAAAATATTTATTATGATGAAAAAATTTCTTAATCGTTAAATTTTGAATTAAAATCACACTTTACTATTTTTAATGTGATATAATATTCCATAAGTTATAGTTTTTCAGTAAATGCATCTCTTAGTTTGGCTCCGAAAGTTTTCTTTAAAGAGCCAAATCCACCTAGTAAATTACCTCCAGGTTTTTGCTAAGTCATTGGTAGTTATTATTTAGACTCTGTCTCATGAGAGTTTCCAGAAAGAATCAAGAATGCATTTACGAATGACTTATATTGCAAGGCATTAAGTTGAGATTTTATAGCGAAAAGTTCAGCTTAAAATTTCTTCTATTCTTAAGTCAATTACAGCTATGATTAGCTAGCATTTACAGAATCGTTAATTTTTATCATAGACTTGATATTATTTTAACTTATATCCTCTTAGCTTTCTCTTAAGCCTGGTGAAAAAACTGACATTTTACTAGAAGACATCATAGTATCTTCAAAATTATTCCCTTCTTTCTATTGCAAATACTGCTTGGTAATGTTCTTTGTAATTAGCTTTTTGTAAACATTCTTGTGCCCAAGTAAGTAGTCTACGAAATCTATCACAAAATTAGGCAATTCTAGGTCCTCATTGAACTTCAGTTTAACAAATTCATCTAATTTTATAGACTCATTGATTTTTGACTGCGTCTTTTCCATGTAAGCATTAAAGAAATCGTCCCATTAGGGGTTTTGAAGTAATGTTTGATAACTAATGGCCTCTTATTTCTATTTTTAAAGTGCTTAACCTTCTACATTCGTCTATGGTTGCTAGAGTTAATGCTATTAGTTCATTTATTTCATGATTTTCTACTATTGATAGACACTGAGAGTGTTTTTGCTCAATGATGAAGATCTATTAACTTTTTGCATGTTCTTCATTTAATCCCCCATCTATTTTTGATACTCCTCAATATGTTTTTCTGCGGCTCCTTTACCATTCATTCTATTTTACTTTTGAGTCATTAACTGTCTGTAGTAATAATTTGAGGGTCCAAACATATCATTCTCTTCCTTGCGCATTTGCTCATCGTCTGAAGAATTATCGCCCTATATTCTTTCTATAGTCGGCAAGAGTTACAAACCCCCAATTCGGCCCCTGCTTGAGTCAATTTCTCTAATCTTATACATTCACTTGAAAAATAATTTAAATTAAGTAATAGTGTAAATTGATTGTAAAGCGAGATAAAAAATTTTATTAATTTACGATTTAAGATTGACTGAAACAATCGCTTTCTCTTATTTTCAAAATGAGTATCTTGGTAATTATTGTAGTTCCTGAAATACTAACCCCTTGAATCTGCACTCTTTCGCTTTTAATCCTAACCTGTGAAATATAATTATTATGTCTTAATTTTCCCATCTACCTAAGCTTAATTGAATGATAAATTCAACTTATTACCATGATTACTATCTTTTGAGTTTATTTAATTTTCTTTGGATATTTTCTTGGCACTTAATGCCTTGCAAGTTGTTATTAAATCTAGTTGGAAAGTATTCTCAAATAGCTTCTGAGACTGGCCTTTACTGAAAAATTGAAATACTTTAAACATATCTAGCTCTGATATTTTACCGTCATTCAAAGGAATATTAATGTCAATGTGTGTTAAAATTAAGAATTTTTATTGCTAGTCTTATAATAAAATTCTAGAATTATTTTAAGAATGTATATAAATTATATTTTTAATATATCAATCCTTAATTAAATTTAATAAAGTGTTGCATAGAAGTAAATAAAAATTTATGATTATTGAAATCAAAGATATCAAAAGTAATCAACTTAAGCACTTCCTTATTTTTAAGAAAATTCTCACATTACTATATAAAATTAGTAAAGTCTATGGGATTAGTAAAGTCGAATATCATGACCAATTTCTCAGCGAGTATATTGCCGTATTTCTATGCAATAAATTGCTTAAATTTAACTTTGGTAAGTCTGCAGTTTCTAAAATAAAATATTTTAGTTTGCTTGTGAGTCTATTAGCAAATTTTTTAAAATGGTCGCCCTTTATAATATCTTTTAACTTTTTAAGGTTGTCTAAGTATACTGCATGAGATACTCTTTTTTTCCGTGGTTTGTGAGTTTTTTCTTAGTTATAGGGGTCTTAGTCTGACAATTCATTTTAAATTTAGTTTCTTGGAAGTTTCTTGTCTTCTTCTTAAGAGGAGATTTTTCTTTCTTTTTTTGGTTTTAGATTTTTACCTTTTATGTTATCCATAAGTTTTGATTATTTGCCATATGATTACTCAAATTCGTTATCTATCATCTGTAAAATTATTAATTGAAAGAGAAATTTGTTAAGATAGATAGACAATAACTTAAGCTAGAAATTTATTTATTTTATAAATAATAATCAATCTGTGTATTAGATGTTTTTGAAAGATGAATCTTTGGATTGTTCACATCTAATTTATTCCTATTTTCAACCAAATGACTTATATCCTTATACATTAAAGGTTGCTAAGGGCTTTCATAATTATTTTTAAGATTAATTTATACTTTTAATCTAGCATTTGGGCTTTAACTCCTGCTTCCATTTTAATGCAAGGTAAACCTATATATGATTAAATAGTGAAAGTTTTATTTATAAAATTAAGTTTAATTGCCTCTTAATTTTAATGCTACTTTAGTTTTATGAAAGCTGGGCTGTCCTCGAATCCATTTTCATTTCTATCTTTAAAATCTGATTATTTACCAACTAGCACACTTCTTGTACCTTTTCGAGATAAACTTCTCACAGGTTTATCTTTTTTTGGGATAGAAAGATCAATTTACTAATCTTATTAAGATTCACTCTCTTGCTATTGAATTAGTTCCTTGATGTCCACTGTACTTTTTAGTCTATTTTCCTTACCTAATTTCAATTTAAAATCTGTTAAAGCCATTTCTTCAGCAAGTTTTTGCTTTTTCTATTAAAGTTCAGTTAAAAAGTTAAGGTCTTCTTCTTGGTTAAATTTGTCCATATAGGATTTAAATCTTTGTTAAAAACTGCTGTGCTCTGCTTCACATTCAGGAATAAATTTAGTTCTTTAATTCTACTGAGATACTAGAATTTTTCTGTTTTCTTGATGTATAAACTTGTTATAGTAATAGCTAGAATATGTACCAGGTCTTTCGACTTATTTATAATTCTTAAACGATTGTGACAGTTATGACTAATTTTCCATTATCATTGACCTGTTTTGATTAACTTTGATATTTTATTGAGTCATAGAGAAATTTTCCTACCTTCCCATTTCATTTTATGATTTCGAAAAAGAGTCATCAATAATATTTGATTCTTAATTTCTCACTTAAGTTTAAGCTTTTCGACTTGCTCTGTGATCCTGCATAGTAGCTGCAGTTTATAATCTATTGCCTCTTGATCCAAAGAAACTTGTAGTAGTCTGATTAAAATTTCTGTTAATCCCTTTTTCAGGAATTAGCTTGCTTCTCCATCGTGAATCTTAAGTTTTGACGTTTCTTATACCTACTTCAGGCTAACTTAAAAACTTAGAGTGACCATTCAACGCAGACTGATAGCCAACGTTTTACTATCTTGAAAGAGGAGCCTATCCACTATACATACTTGTGCTTAAAGCTCCCATTCCCAGTTAAAGTCCATGAACTTTAATTCAATATCTAAAATATATCCAACATTTTAAGAATAACTTTAAAGAAAGAATTGAACATAATACTTTATATAATAAAATAAAATTAACTTTTGATTTTCCAAATGTCATTTATTGTTCCTTATTATATTGCTTGACGAAGAAATTGAGGCTTTATTAATTATTTTTCAATTTATCTAGAAATGAATTTACTTGTTCTGACCTTATGGCTTCTTATTTTTTCATTAATAATTTATTGGTAGATTCATTCTATGTTTGATAATTAACTTCGTTTGAATCCAATACTCACAGCGTTACTTTTCTCATTTTCGCTTTTTTATTAACTGTTCGTCTTAATTAAATGAAATGAAAATTATAATATTTTAATATGTATATCTTTTAGAGATTCAATAACAGATTTACAGTAAAAGATTATATTCAAATAATAAAGATTTCATAATGCTATTTCTTTTACTTAAAAAAGATTATGTGACATTCTTTGATTGGAATAATATCTATCCATTTTTCTAGTTTTATCATAATTTATGCTTTTCAAAATAAACATCTAAGTTGCTAGAAGTTCAGATACCTGGGGGCCAGGAAAGTTGCTTACCACCGATTACATGAATGTGCAAATGATAAACAGATTATGTGTAAAATTTATTGTATATTTGGACTTATTAAATATATAATTAATTTATTAAATTACCAGATTGACCTATATTAAAAACAAAAGTTAACATCTTTATCTTTAAAATCCTAAAATAAATGTGATAGATTATTGTTCTGTGTTTAAATTTTCAGATAAAATCAGGATTCTAAATTAAAAATTGATTGAGAGTATTAATTAAATTACTAAAGATCAGCACTTGATTCTAGAAGTCTGTTCATATCGCTTTAAATCATTATAACTCAAACTAAAAATAAGTAATTAGCTAAAATAGAACAATTTAGGTGAATATATTTGATTAATGAACTTTACACATTTCTTTGTATTTATATTAATTTATTTTTAGTACTCTATCGCATTTATGCTGTTTTGCTGAAGAGTACCTTAATTATATTATTATTATTATTATTCAAATTATTTAAATTTAAATGCTATGAATAAAATGAATGTAGTCTCAAGGAAAAGATATTTACAATTAAAAAGTGAATAATTAATAAAAAAATTTATATATTATTAGCGAATCAAATAAAATTTCATCTATATTGATAAAATACATTCGAATCAGGGAATTGTGAAAATTAAAATACAAATTAAATATAATATTATTACTACTCATTTACTATGCGTTTTGTCTTATATGCGAAAAGTGGCCAAACTGCTACTTATTATTACGAAATGGTCACTTTTATTAAGTTTTTTCGTCAAAATCGATATGAGTCATTCGGAACTCTATACAGTGACAAAATTCTCTATCAACTGTAAAAATGACCAACTTTACTATTTGTGATCAAAATTTCTGTTTTTGTATTTTTGTCTCTCCCATTTTAGCAGAGTGGTCAAAAAATGGCCAAAGTGCAATATTTAACCCAAGTGACCAGAGTAGTGGTCAAGGTGGAGATTCTCTCTAAAAGTGACCAGAGTGCTTGATTTCAACTGAAATGACCAGAGTAGTGGTCAAAATCTCCAAAAATCGCAGTTTTTTGTCTGAATTTGGTATCATGAGTCATTTTTCGAAAATATGCGGTGACCAAGCCAAATTTAGAGCAGAGTGGTCAAAAATCTTGAAAATCATTGTTGCTGGTCAAATTTGTTATAATCTATGTGGTCATAAAGTTCAATACTGCAGCAGTACCTGCAAATCGCTGCTGGTCAAAACAATTGAGCAGAAGTTGCAAATTTGCTAGTTTTTTGCTGAATTCCTATCAAACTGGATAGCATGATGCTCAGTGCATCTCCTCTCTCACCAACTCATTCAATTCTTGAAATATCTGATTTTGAACCAATTTTTGTCATATTTTAGCTTAAGTTGCTCAACTCCTCTGGTGTATACCTTGAGTGCATAGAAATTTGCTATATAGAGTGGAGGAAAGCAGAATTTGATGCCACTCGTCAAAACTTCATAATAGTTGAGCAGACTTATGAAAACTGCGATTTTCAGGGATCCTAATGCATTTATGTATTAATTTTAAGTACAGTATTAATAGCAGCAGTAAGAGCAACAGTAATAGTGTAAGCAGTAAAAATGACAATGCAATAGATATAAGCGCTTATAGAAATTTGAGTGTATGATGAAATTCTTGTTTTTTAGTAGAATCTCATACAAAGCCATACCTCAGAGTATGTATCCATTTCTTGATACTGAATGCCCAGAGTCCTCGAACATCATCCTCACTCATGTTTTTTATTATTTCTTAGATGCGCTTAACCAGCTGCACTCTATAAGTTTGTTATGAGAGTGCTTACTTGCTGTTAATGTTCTGCTCCTTGAGGTTCTTCTTGATGTAGCAAACAACTATTCGATTGGGTTGAGCCAGGGCGAGTATTCTGCGTTGAAAAGTACATTGACTTTGAAGCGACGAGCATTCGCAAGCATCTCTGAATATTTATGAATTATAGCATTATCCATCAAGAGCACCACCTTCTTATTTCACAAGTCTTTGTCAGTTCTTATACTTCTCAGCGTCTGATATATAAAGTTCTCAAACAGCACTGAATCAAAACCTCCCTCAATTATTTAAGTGGAGACCACTCTGTCAACTGCGATCGCAGCTATCAAACTCATTGAATATTACTATCTTTTCACAGTTTGCTTTGCAATCGACAACTGCCTTGCTTTCTATCCATAATCGCCTAAATTGGATAGCATCTCCTGTCGATGCTAAGAGATTGGCTTATAAGTGAGGTCAAGCTTCTATTAATCTCTCATCATTGAGTGAGGTTTATCATACTCCTTGGATTCTTCGAGTTGACTATGAGTTTGAGAAATGTCATCTATAAGTAAAGTTGATTAGCTCTGGCAACAATAGTTCAACTGCCAAATGAGAAGTTGGATGGAAGTCTGCTTATTATAAGATTGGTTGGATAGAGTCATACTCAGTTTGCAATAGTTGGATTTATAAAACCTAAATATGGAGCTATGCAATATGCGAGCGGGTCCATACAACTTGGACCCATACAACTTGGATCCATAAAACATGGATTCATGCAATCTGGAACCATACAACCTTGGGGTGGAATCATACAACCTTAGAGTGGAACCATACAATCCAAGAGATATTTCAGGGTATCTTCTTTTGAATAGTTTAAGTTATTGCATTATTCCAAGAATTCATCTAATGACTCACGTCTCCTTCATTCTAATGAGCAACAGAGTTGAGTAGTGATTCATACTAATACTGAAAGTATAGGTTGACTCAACCGATCACAGATCTCTTCGACAATATACCATCCTATTGCATCTTCCACCAACTTCCAAATTGAAACTTGTATACTTACTCTCATCTATATTCGAGCTGCTCAAAACAGACAATGATAGCTTTCTCGGAGTCAGTTAAATTACTTCTCTCTTTCTCTAGCCTATCAACGAACAGCTTGATTTCTTCAAAGTCGATTGCAATCTTAATTTTTAAACTTTGTCAATCAATGGCGTGAGCCCAGAATGAATTCGTTATATTTACTCATCATCTGAAGTGACTTTCTTTGCAGTGCTCTGCAACTTCAAATTTCTGAATTTCTTCAAAGTACTCGATTAGTTTTGAGGACTGTCTTCAACTTCAGGAATAGGAGATAAATTTTCATTCTGCTTCTGCTTTGCTTTCAGATACTAACGAGGTGGAGTTTGCAAAATTACTTACTTCTATAAATCATTCAATAAAAATTACAATCGAATCGCTTACTTTTGAGCTGCTTGATGATTTCGCTGATTTATTGAAATTAGATTGCTTTGCAAATTTAGTCAAACTACTATTACTAGAGTGGGGTTTAGAAATCGACTTTGCTCTGCTCTGCAATAGTGAATGATTTTTGGGTGATTACTAATCCTTAGCAGTAGCTTAAAGATTAATGCCTTGAGAAGTATTTTAAGCAGGCAAATTGCTTGCTCTTAAGAATGGAACTGCATTCATTTCATTTGGCGATTACTAGAAATAATCATGATTCTGCAACTTGCCAAGTAGCATCTCTCCATACTGCAGCTCCTTATCGCTTGCGATGATTCTACTATACTTTTTACTTGCAATGAATTTGCTCTCATTATTCTTCCTCTTGCCAAGAATGCTCTTTTAATTTAGTGCCCACTATTTAGGAGGCAAGTAGTCGGATCTGAAATGACTTTCATCAACTATATAATTACTGCATCCTCACTTAAGAACTAAGATAGCAGTCGACTCACCCACAAACGCTTGCCGTAATAAGCAGGATCCCTATACTTGAAATTCGCTGCTTCTGTCTTACCAAACTTCAAATGAAACTACTCCTTGAGAATTTTATGAATCGTTGAGATGCAAGGCACTTTGAATGCATACTTTAATGGCAAGCTCGTTTTCATTTCTTGCAATCGATTCTGAATATTTCTTCCAGTGCACTGATAAATCCCAACTTCTTCGATGCATTCGCCAACAGCAGCAACCAGCTGCTCATTATCTCTCTCCCTCCTCTTGCCAGATTTTTTGGTTCTTAAGGATGCAATACTTTGGTTTTCAACTCATGCTTAAACTTCTCAACAGTTCTTGATACAAACTCTGCTGTCACTCGCAACTTCTTAAAAATTTACTTTGGCTTCAACTAATCTTCCATATACATCCTTACTATCTCAAGTCGCTTATGTGCAAGCTTTGCTTCTCGAGGCTTTAAATAGGATTGCTTTCTTAAAGACGATTAGAGTTTAGCTGCCTTGAATTTTAAATCAGAGATAGAAATCCAGTTTGAATCAATTGCGTTGATTGCTTATCTTTAGTAGATCCAGATATCTAAATATAATTTGCATTAGAGTGATTCTTAAATTTTAGATTATTCTACTTACCAACTTTGATTTGCGAAAATTATTTAAGAACTGCTCAAGGTATTAGCAGAGGGAATCGTCGTTGAGCAAGCTCTTCAAATCTATAACATCTTTCAAATATGCATCGATTCCTTCTAATGGCATATATATGATCAAACCTCCTTGCAAGGAACCCACTTGAGGAGGAACCTCACCAGAGTTGAGCAGAGTTCCAGTATTGTAAGAATATTTTCCAGGAGCAACCACTTGCACAAAATTCCTTCCTAAAATCACAGGTCCCCACTTTATAATTTGCTTATCTTAAACCTTGATTCAACTTTGCTTGATATTTTGAAATGAATGCTGACTTAGATGATCGTCGCTGACGATCGAGTGTTGCGATAGCTCTTGCAAAGATGGCGATAGTTATTCAGATTGCTTGCTTGATTTTTTGGATCTCTGAGCTGCGTTCATTTTTATTTTAATTTTAATAAAACTAAATCACAATATCTATGAGTATTCTTTAAAATAATAATATATTTTATTAAAATGAATTATCTTCACTCTAATGCTAAGGAGCCTGCTGATGTTTCTTATTATAAGATTTACTTTCCTATGGTATTTAGTTTTGAATCGACATCGATTACTCAAATCAAAAAATGCATGCTAAAGCGCAAGCGCTTTTTCAATTCTTTTAAATACCCTGCTCACTATTCATAAAAGTGGTCAACACAAAGCTAAGATGTTTGAAGGATCTATGTTGGCATTTTTGTTGATGTGCGATGATCTATGGAGCATGTGTATCAATAAAGTCTTAACGAAGCTTTACAATTCAAAAGACTCTCCTCATAATGATGTGATGCATATCATTTAGAAGGCTTACTCTTGCTTTGTTACTCAACCTTCAAAAGCTGCATAATCGTAACTCAAGAATTATAAGGGGAAAATTTCTAAAAACGATTATGAAATATTGGGAACTCGATACTCAGATTATGATGAGTTTAGGAAAATGGTAGTTCCTCAATGCTAAATCAACAAGAAGTTGCACTATGTCAACATGCTATCTAAGACAAGAAAAACATCATTCATGTGTACAAACGAAAGGAAAAAGATAATGAGGAATCTTCCATGATGAAATTCGATCAAACTTTGAAAGCTTGCTCAAGGTCACAGAAATTGAATTGAAAACAGTGTATGCTTAATTCTAAAATATTTATGATGCTCACATTAAGAACAGAGAAGCTTATGAGCAAAGAGTTTTTGCAAAGTTGCAAATAGATCCTTCAGTTAAGAATAAGTAAAAATCAAAGAAAAAATCTTATGCCAAGAAAAATAAAAATGTCACTACTCCTCATACAAACATACCACCACTTCCAAACACACCACCACTCAATTCTATCAATGAAATCAAGAAGAAGAAAAAGGGATGCTTCCAACAACTAAGAAGTTTATGAGCAGCAAAATCATGTGCAATTGTACTATAGTTAAATGCACGATTAGACATGCCATTAGCAAATTTTAAATTTTTCACACAGCAGCGTTTGAATGACATCCACAATCAGTTTATCGCTGCATTGAGCTAAAGCAAATTCCAATCTTAATAGACATCGTCAAGGTTTATTAGGGATCATGAGCAGTTAAGTAAAAGGTTGTTGAAGCAATACAACAAGAAAATTGTTGAAAGTGCTTGCACACCTCTGACTTACTAAGAACAGTAGGATCAAATTGAAAAAATGATGAAGGACCTTTCAAAGGATTAATAGAGCATCACTGGTTCTTATGATTATTTCAGAGTTTTTACAAAAAAAGATCCTGTTCAACAAGCAAATTTAGTTAAATTTCAGGATATCAGTTAAGACGCGGCTGAAAATTATATAACTTTGATGAAGCACCAATTGAAATTAGATTAAATTGAAGTCAACAAGGCCAGCTAAGGAAATGTTGCTGGAATAAATAATTTCCTTGATTATAAGGAGAAACAAAAAGTGAAACAAAGCAAAGAGAAAGCAACAGGATGAAGCCAAGAGATAAAGCAGCAAGTAAATTTGATGAACTAGAACCCTAAGGATTTGGGGGTTCCTGATAATACTTTTCAAGTTTAAAAAGATAAAACTGTGACGTTCGAGTTTCTCGATAGACGTTCTAACATAGAAATGAGTGATGGCAGTGTGCTTTCCAGATCATCTGCTCTTGAAAATTATCCTGATGACCATGCATACCTAAGATTTGAGTATGTCAAGGTCGCTCAAAAAACTATGAGAGAGTCATAGCTTTACATCCTATCGAGCATGAAAACATTTGCCCTCGATTGTTATGACTATATCACTCAATAATTGGAACCTTAAGCACAGATTAAATTTTCTGGATCACCTTTCTTTGAGGAGACAAGCTACAGGCTAATGTACACTCCACACTACTTTTAAGAATAATAATTCAGCTACAAGATGCATGCATTTCAGATGCGCAGCAAGGCTATAATTTTCAATTTGAACAGTACTTTCAAAACATCTCTTATAATGGACCCAAGCAACTATTGTTATCTATCAGAAATTATGGGCTTGCTTGCAATTATCAATGATGCCCCTATGTTTCCCAACTCCACAGCTTTTGCAATGATGCTCTGTGGTTTGTTGTAAATGCATCCTCACTACTTTTTAAATGATTACTTTCTCAACCCACTAAGATTCCCTCTCATTTATGTTCTGAATTGGTGTGCGTTTGACAATAAGTCCAGGAGCTATAAAGTATCTCGCATTCAGTAACTTGATATATTTGAGAGAGATCTCACCAGAGTAGAAAGTCTTTGCATGTTTCTTAAAAGCAATAAAGCATATTTTGAAGAGTTATTTAAGAAAAAAGGCACTATATTCGTCGAACTGCTTTTTAAAAACTGCGACAATAAAATTCCTCAAAGTCACTTTGTAGTTATTAGATGCGATAAGTTTGGTCAACTCTAATATATGAGCAAATACAACAAACTAACCAAACTTCCTGTTGAAATAAAGGACTTTGATGGTAAAAATACATGGATCAATAATCTCATTCTCGAACTGACTAAAGACTCTGGAATACGCGCAGGAAGTAAAATTGTATTTTGTATCAATATTTACTAATGCATAAGATACTTAAAGCCACAGCTATCAATTCTAGGAGGATAAGCAGACACTCGCATTCTGGCAAGAGAATTCTTTTAGAGATTTTTCAGTTGGTAAGTTTTGTTAAATTATTAATTACTATAGGTATTCCTGCAAAGAGTTGCCGTTTGCAATTGCTGACTTGAAACGCTCAATAGATTACTTAAAGACTCAGACCTGCTGTCTCACTTATGAAAATGCTAGCGACATCGATTATAGTGATGAAGACAATGAAGCAACTGAGTTCATCAATCAAAGCCCTGAAGATATTCTCTCAATCAGCAATATTTAAGAGAAGTTGACAACTTTTTCAAACATAATGAAAGACCCTTCTCATTGTGCAAGTAAGTATACTGTTTTAACTAACTAATTACCTTAGGTTTTCATTGCAATAAATTAGCTGGTATTATCGATCCAAGAAGCTAACTATACGATCCCTATCAAGTTATCGACTTAAGTTTATAACTAGCTGATACCATCTCTCTCTTTACCAAGCAATCTCGCTAACTTTAAAATGGATTACAATAAAAACTATTCAACTTCGGCAAGGATTTTTATGCGATGCTGAAAGCACAATTGGATAGTTCCATGATACAGTAGAATGCCAATTTGTATTATTGGCATAGTGAAAGGTAAGATTTGTTATTATTTAAAGCATGTTATATTTTAGGCTTGGAGATATTTTAACAGATAGGAGGTAATTCAATATCGAGCAACTAAACGTTCAACTTCCTTCAGACTTAAGAGCCGCGATTGAGACCACGAAATTTATGGCATCAACTTAAAAAGCTAAGCAGCCTTTGCCACCTATATAAACCAAAATTTGCATTCTCACACGCTACCAAGATGATTTCTGTGATGTGGTTTAGAATCAAATTCTCTTACCAATCGAGTTGCCTACCACAAAAAATATCTCTAAAGAAGAGTCTACTTTTCATATAAATCCCATGATATGCAAGCTTAGCAAATTGTTTCCTTATTGGTTACAAATAAAATACGATTCAGCAAACTTTAGAGTAAGTTAGTTCTCTCTAAAATTTATTTAGATCATAAACTCGTGAAGTTGGGCTCGTGAGAGCATCCTTGGCAAGAGACTTAATAATCCTAGCGATTAATACTCTCAGAACAGGTCCAGTCAAAGTTAGTTAAGCCAAATCAAGCACGAGTCTTCTGCTTTATAGCAATATTAAAGATACTATGGGTCTCAAAACAATTAGTTTGGACTATGTAATTAGTCGCAGCAAAACAGCTTTGTTATGCAGTAAAACTACTCTTAATAGTAAACCCCATATCAACAATTCCCACAAACACCCCATAATAGAAACTCAAACATCTAGATCCAGCTGAACAATAATCAGGATTAGATTAATAATAACGCAACGAATTGCTCGTCCAAGAATATGAACTCGTTAGACAACAGCTAAGGAGGAAACTAAGAAAATAATATGAGTCATTCTATCGGTAGCTCCTCTAGCTCATAAATCACCAGTGTGAAAAGTTATTAGAAATAAGGTTCCTTACAAGGCTAAACTTCCAGAAAAAGGTTGAAGAGGAATAGCATCAGGAGATCTAGTTCTAATGAAGATTCTAAGCATTAGGATTAAGTAAACTAATAGTTAAACATAGATGAAGCTGACTCTAACCACAGAAAAACGTAAACTGAATCGAGTCATTCAAAAAAAAGTCAGAAGATAGAATAAGATGAAGAATATATCTTAAGACACTCTTAAGATGAGTAAAACTCCTAGCCAAATAATTCAAATGTTCTAGGATTGACCGACACAGACGCTCATCAAAGTGCATTCTTCGCTTATCCTGAAAATCCTTCTACTCCAAACAAATTTCAACAATTAGTAGGCGATTTGATGCAACCAACTTAATAAGCCGATTAGGAGACAGAAAGCTTAGTTTAATTACGAGATTCGATTCCAGTCCCCAACTTGAATAGATAAAGCTAGAATAGCTAATAATAACTACCAAAAACCCCATATTTGACCAATCCTTGCTTTTCTAAAGTCACTTCTCCAAATCCTTACGATTCAAATTTCATTGGTTCTAACAATTAAGGTGCCCAGTTTCTGATTTAATCCCATGATCAGGGTTATGAAAATTG